>OX453281.1:6769008-6826508 GCA_949710005.1 Ricordea florida
ACACCTGTTCATAGAGAGAGAACTCTTCATATGTTGTCCGACCGCTTGCCATAATTAAGTTGCAAATATATATTTTATATATATATATATATATAGTTGTTGCGGGAGAAAAAACACAAACAAACTACAGGTTTATCCCTACAAGCCTGTTTCGTGGTTGCCCACTCATCAGGGGATATCCTCATCAGGGGATATCCCCTGATGAGTGGGCAACCACGAAACAGGCTTGTAGGGATAAACCTGTAGTTTGTTTGTGTTTTTTCTCCCGCAACAACTACTTCGCTCTACGTTCACGTATTGAGCACTGTTTTACGATTAATCAACTTTTACACTTATATATATATATATATATATATATATATATATATATATATATATGTTAAGGAATGGGTTTTTGTTCATCGTGGAAAATGCGATGATAATCAGGGCTAAAAATTAACTCCAGTGCTTGGTGGCCAGTCGGCCCAGTTTCCTTGAATTCTTAGAGGCCCATCCCGAAATGAAGTTGCCCTCTATTTTTTTTTGGATCGTTCGTGAAATCACTCTTAAAATGGCTCCGGATTTCCACTTCAGAACTAAAAATTCACTAAAATGGATGACCTTAGAGTCCAGGCAAAGAAACGAAGAGAAAGGTAGTCCAATTAAACTACATACTGAGTTGTATTCTTAACTTTGTACTTGGCATAATTTACATTGCAATTTTTCGAAATTCTGTAGCATAGTCGCACATCGGGCGTTCAAACCTTAACTTTTGGTAACCCTGGTCAGTTTTAACTCGCCACTGACGACCGTGTGACCGCCAGTTTTTAGCCCTGGATAATATAAATTCTTGCTTTTGTCACACGATGTGATCACTGGAAGTTGATCGCAACGTTTCCATGATAAAAATGGCAGCATCGAAACGCACCAATCAGAGCAGGCCACACAGCTACATAATGGTGAGCCGGAATCAGTCGACCTCATCGCCTGAAGAAGACTAGCAGTAAGCAGTCGAAACGTCGCGATCAACACCCAAGTGACTACATCTTGTGACAAAAGAAGAATTTATATTATCGAATCTTCATATGCTGTTCCACCGCTTGTCATAATTGCGCCGCAAAGATATTTTTCTCTGACATTACAATGGTTATGATTAATTGGCAACGGGACTTCGTGACAACCAATTCTGTTTGTAATCACACTTGTGATTAACAAATCAGGCTCTCCCTTCGTGATTATCTGATTCCTTGCTTGTTTACCATTTGCACGGTAAAAACGCTCAATTTATGGTTGCGGCAAGTGGTAAACAAAATTCAAAATTAGGCAATTCTGTTCGGGATTGTCATTTCAAATTTGCAAAACCCACTTCTGTCTGCAAAGAAAATCTAGAACTGATATGACAGAGTATTACACTGTAGGTTTGAAACAATGCGATCAAAAAGGTCTACCTTTTCAAACGATCCGTTGCTCCCGGAAAATTTTGATCGGGAAGTCCAGGAATGGTAAATCACCCTTATTAGATTTGTGATCACAGACCACACTGAACTCCACTCTGTCCTATTACCATTACTAATCACAGTCTTGGACAAGTTGTTCTAAAACTTACTGCATCTTGCGGTAACTGAGAGATGTCATCAAATGGAGACTCTACTTGATTAGCATCAGCATCAAAAATGACCACTTCATCTAACGGCATGCGACGCACTTTCTAGAGAACAAATTTAAAATACATTTTAACACTTAAACGCCTTCAAACATTTCTTCTCAAAACCCAAACCCATTTTTTGGTATCTGACGGGCTACAAAAAGAACCCAACCTTTCGGTTATGAGCAAGTTATTTTACGGGTGCAATATGGCCACTCTTGAAAACACACGCTGCTTCACAAGTCATAGATAAATATTTTGTGGGTACCCTCAATGAACCCAGGGATATTCTGACCACTAAGCTGTAGCAGACTCCTGGACCGGGTAATGTTTTCTCCAAATTTCCAAAGTCGATTGACTTAAGAGAAATACCAAGACAGTCTTTTATCCTAGTCGTTCAGTTTGAGACAATTCTTTCTTTTCATTTACCAACAAGCAGACATCTTCTCTCAAGAAAGTGTCCATGCTGCAAAAGACAAATTGCCTTACATGTCCTGGGCTCCGTTGTATATAAAACGTGCGTCATATATATATATGTTATTTACCGGGCGGGAGGTCCGTATGGGAAAAAACTGTGCCCGAGGGCCGTACTCAAGACCAAGGGCACAGTTTTTTCCCATACGGACCGACCTAGACCGGTAAATAACTTATTTATTTTTTCTGTTTGTTTGCTTTTTTTTCCGCATCGTTACGTTGGGGGTTTCTTCTTCTGGGTAGTAAAATTCACTTTCGCTGTGTACACTCTCGTCTGAATCATTTTCTTCTGAATTTATATTTTCCTTACATATTTCCACGGGAAGTTGTTTACGAGTAACTGTTGCCTTTGTTTGTAAACTTTCACAACAATTTCAATTTGCCGCGAATAATAATTCGGATAAAATTCCGGACCGTGGTCCGTATCGTAAAAAGCTGGACCGGTTACGATCGCGCGATTAGCCAATCAGATTCGAGGATTTGGGATTCCGGCCCGCTGAGATGCTTCAGAAAAAAATAAATACGGTTATTTCCTCTATTAGGCGACCCGCTTCTTTTTGGCCTCCCCTCCTCTCCTCCCCCGTCTTTGATAAGCCACCCCCAAGGATCTAACACACCTTAAAAATAAATACGCCACACGAGTGTCTAACCAGAGGATTCACGGTATTTGTCTCTCTACCAACCACGAGTCTCCCAATCACCCAGCGATCAGATCATCCAGCCAGAAAATTGGAAAATCCAGTTGTTAACGGATACTTCTTGGCAAGCAATATGATATTGTTCATTTTCATGTACTACTTGCACGTACTTTAATTGAACCTTTTAATGACAATACTTACTGGCATTAAAGACGAGTGGACTCCAACGAGAAAAGGCATTGGTGCACTAATGACAAAAAAATCACTTAATTAATGATAACTACTAACAATAGACAATGCCATTCTACTTAACAGATGCATAATGATTCAAGTTTCTCATGGGTCAATACAAGTATTTAATTCACAGAAAGAACAAGCAATCAATTGTTTTATAGTAACTAGCATACAACTTTTGATTTCACACCAATATTCGGTCATTTCTGACTTGATTCTAAGTTAAAAGAAATTGGGATAATCAAACAAGTTGATAAAGTAAGTTATACCACTGCAAGGTAAAAAAGAGAAGCTGACGTTTCGAGCGTTAGCCCTTCGTGAGAGCGAATGATTTTGAGTTAGCCAATCACATTTCAGGATTCGTGATTGTTGGCACATTGGTATAAAACTAGAGTTGTGTTCATTTAATTTTATTGACTGGCTCATGGTCACATGACACCAAACAAATCAACTGAGTGAAAGAGCTGTTACTCCTAAGTGTAGCTTGCTTCGTAGGTTTCTGAGTGTGGCATTCTAGTATGTGCAGTACACTATTTGCCATAGCTTGTTATTTGAGCAATAAACAGCAGTTTACCAGTGTAACAGACCAAGCGGGATGTTACGACAACACAAGAAGAGCTTATAAATCATCAGCCGCAGGCCCTTCAAGTGTTCTCCCAACGTCCCGAGAGGGTATAATTATGCCAGTAAATCCATACACTGCGGTATATTGTTTTTCAAAACTCACTTCAGACAAAAACAGAAATGTGTCTCTTTTCTTTGGGTTTACCAGCACAATAGCCAATAGGTTTTCAACCAACCAGCATGTACGAAGTACCTGAGTTATTTTATAATTGGAAATAATGAGCGGGCACTAAAACAGTACATGCTATCTGCTGTGTCATGTGTAATAAACATGCCATTAAAAACCTAGAAGACTATAATGACTTAAACAGCAGTGTTATGATGCTACAGTGTGCCTACCAGCAGTAATCCAAAAGATGAGGTGGAACAATAGGAACAAACATGTGCTGCCTGTAAGAGAAAAGAGCAAAATTAGAAAATGATGCATTTGACCTCTGATTCAACTGTTAATAGTAAGATTTGTATTAAGTGCAACAAGATACAAACTGTGAAATAAGTGTTTGTTATTATATAAGGAGTCATGTTTGTATCTGTTAAAATGATTTACTGTCATGTAGAGCACCCACATCTCCATTTGAGGTATGTTTCACTAAGTAAAGCACTTCTGTAACAGTATACTTTTTGTAAAATATCTTTTGACAGTTTTAAAGGTATCTGCTGGCTGTTTTAGAAAGGAGTCCATCTTATAGAGAGTTTAGTTACATCAAAGTGGCAAGGATTTATACCATGTGTCCATCTACCGGTAAGAGAGGCATTCATCTTATTGAGGTGTCTATCTTACAGAGGTGTCAATTAAGAAAGAATTCACTGTGGACCTAATGCCTACTCAGACCATGATGCTACAGTGATCAGAATCTGTACACCTGTACATGTAGAGTATTAAATTCATCTTATCGAGGTGTCTATCCTACAGAGGTGTCCATTAAGAAATAACTCACTGTGGACCTAATGCCTACTCAGACCATGATGCTACAATGATACAGAATCTGTACACCTATACATGTAGAGTATTAAAGTTTTCAGCTCACCAGTGCATAGGATATAACAGTGATGCAGCTCCATATGTACATGCCGTCAGCTTTACGAAAGAAATATAGACAATAAGTGTAAGAACTAGTCTACTGCATAGAGAGATCTTTAAACTATAACTAAATGCTTGCTGCATTTTATAAAATTATCAAAGAAATGAAGAATGCACTGAATGCTGCATTATTCAGTTATATAGGCAAGCAGAAATTTCAAGAACACAAGCGAAATGCCTAGAGATGCACAAGCCATAATCTTTAATAAAATGCTCAATTAAGGAACAATAATTATTGTGTTACTATGGCTGTACTGAATGTGGGCAAGGGAGTTGAAAGACTGTGATGAGTTAATGTTCATATTCATATTTAATAATGTTTATATTAAAATTAACCTAAACGTGATCAATAAAGCTGGGAGTTGTTAGTCAGAATGGTTACAGCCAAAAAATGCAAATGATTACTATCACGGTAGCAATAGAAGATTTATGCGTGATGTGGCCTGCATCTATATATATAGGATTATAATGTATGCATGACATGCCACATGCTTCATGGTGTTATAATGCACTCAGCTTGACCAATCAGAATGTGCATCATACTTTTGTTTCATTTTGTGACACCTTTTACTGTGTGTGTCTAATGAAGAATTGCATTTAATTACCTTGTTATCCATTCTCAACCTCTTATACAAAGTTATTATTCATTCAAAATATTTCCCCGATTCCGATTGGCTAAGAGCACACGTTTAATTCACCATAACCAGTTACTGATGACCAAATTTGGAAGAATTTTGACTTAAACGAGGAAATGACGTCAAAAATGCAGCGTTTTCGCAGGTTAATGCACCGTTAACCGAGAAGACCTCGGGACGAGATTGTGGTATTTTGTTGTTTTGTTATATTGCTGGTGGGTGTGAAATTTGTGAAAATGAAGCTCATTTTCTCCTTTAAGTGTTTGAAAATATTTTGATAAATAAGAAAGCAATTAATGAATTCGGCTTTTGTAGGATATTAAGAATTAAGCGGATCTTGGAAGGGTGTTATATCCACCTCGGCCTACGGCCTCGGTGGATAACACCTTCATCGATCCGCTTAATTCTTCATATCCTACTCAGCCTCATTCATTAATTGCTAAATAATATGTGCCAACCATTTGGTAACAACAATAGAAGAAGAAGTGACTTACCAAATTAAGCTTCTTTGATGTAACAATTATCCGTCTTTCAAAAAACATACTGCAAAAAACATTTGTGAAAAACGTTTTGCTCATTCAAAATACCAAGCAACCAGTATGAATTATGATAACAAACAAGAAGAAACATTTAAACATAATTCGAGTACAAGTGTATACATGTTGTGGTTCAAATTTATCCTTGGTTCAAATTTTATTTTCCTTTGTTTTAAATTTGAACCAAGGATAAAATTGAATCCCAAAATATATAGTTACTCACCTTGCAAAAATATATATCATATTTACTGGCTCCACTGCAGCAAAATAATCAGTAAGATTTCTCTACAAGAAAAAAACACAGAAAAGTAATAAATAGGAGACATGAGAATAACAAAAATGATCACCAAAAAAGAGTTGTATTGATATCAATTCTAAACAAATTCTACTCAGCAGTACCATTACAAATAATTATATGAGAACAATTAGGAGAAAATGAATAGTGATACATTCTACATTCTGGAGATCTTGCTTGTACATGTAACAATGATAACTTACATCTTCTGGAATACTTGGAAGCTTTGTGGTATCTGGTACAACAAATGTAATTTCCTAATAACAGGATAAGTGTGGCATGTTAGATGCACAGTAACTAATATGCAGTACTGAACTGAATAACTAAACATATATATTCTAAAGAATAGTAACATTGGTTGATTTCTATAATATTTTATACTTCAATCTGCCTCGCATGCTTTCACTATAGTAGTGCAACATTACTATATAGCATGTTTATAGTGTGTTTTATGTAGCATGTTGCAGTGTGTTTTATGTAGCATGTTGCAGCTAGTGTGTTTTATGTAGCATGTTGCAGTGTGTTTTATGTAGCATGTTGTAGTGTGTTTTATGTAGCATATTGTAGTGTGTTTTATGTAGCATGTTGCAGTGTGTTTTTGCATAGTTGTTCTGCAGCATGTTCCTAGTGTGTTTTATGTAGCATGTTGTAGTGTGTTTTATGTAGCATGTTGTAGTGTGTTTTATGTAGCAAGTTGTAGTGTTTTTGCGTAGTATGTTCTGCAGCATGTTCGTAGTGTGTTTTAAACTTTCATGAGACCAAGGGTCATTCAAACAAGCTAAACAAATGACATACCCTAACTGTTTCATCCACAGGTACTGTTAACTGCAATCCTGGTTGTGGTGGTGATTTGTTCAACAAGAAGTTCAAAAGTGGAAGAATGACAGTAGTCTGACAAAAGAGATAATTAAGAGATAATATAATGATACTACTACTTTTATTATTGTTATTATTATTAATATTATTACTACTAATATAACTGTCTTTTTTGATATTATCTTAATTTGTGTAACAAATTAACAAAATAAAAATTATAAAAGACACAAATAAGAAGCAAAACAACTAGGTAACAATATAACTTGAAAGCTAGTTTGCCAAGAAAAACTATATTTTACTTTAAACCATTTTATTATCAACAACAATCATGCTTATTGGCGAAGAAGTAGTGTTCATTTATATAAGCTAACACTGTCTTCTTTGTTATTATTCACACAAGGTCAAAATGGTTGAAAACTTCTGCAAAGATGAAACTGAAAAGTTACATGTTAAGTAAATTTTTCTTTCTTCAATGGTACTGTACTACATGGGAAGCTTGTGAACTACTGGTACTGTAACATAACACCAGCTTCTAAGCTGCCCAGTAGTAGGGTAGAGGAATTATTCCCGGATTTTCAATTATCAGAAATTGGCAGAAAATTAAACAAGGATTTTTGTTATGATTAAAAAATTTATCAGAGATTTATCAGAAAATTAATAGAGACTTTACTAAGTATAAAAAAAATAAAAAAATGAATAATGATTTAAAGAAATGTGTAAATGTAAAAAAAGTATGGATAGACTCAATGTAAATCAATTGAAACAAATTGCTAAAGAAAAAGGTGTTAAAAGATATTCTCAAATGAATAAAAAAGAAATAATTGAAGCTATCACACTACCACAACTAATAAAAACAGATACCCATATACCCCACAAAAAACCTATCAACCCAGTTTTTGAAAAAATAAATGTAGAACACATGAGAGAGTTGGCTAAAGAGAACGGTATTAAAAAATATTATCGGATGAATAGACATGAACTAATCGAGGAGTTAAATGATATTAACTTGGATTTGGATAAATTAAAAGAAATTATTGTAAAAATAACGCCAAAAACAAAAAAGTATGAATGTATTCATGGAAAATTTAAATATCAATGTAAAGAGTGTCACGGATCACAAATATGCACCCATAATCGAATAAAATCATGTTGTAAAGAATGTAAAGGTGGTAGTATTTGTGAACATAAACGTAATAGATATATTTGTAAAGATTGTAAAGGTAAAGGTATATGTATTCATGGAAAACAAAGATGGTTTTGTAAGTTATGCGGAGGAACACAAATATGTAAACACAAAAAACAGAAAAAATATTGTAAAGAATGTTGTTAAACAAAAGAGAAAGAATAATGTTATATAACTCAATCAAGCGTTACATAACAAAAAATGATTTAAAAATATAAATATAAAATAACAAAGATGGATATTAAATATAAGGGTTATTTTAATAAAAACATAAAGCATATTGTAAAGAATATTGTTAAAAAAAGAGTCACAACAAAAAATGGTTTAGAAAAATATGAATATATCAATTATCTTGATGAAAACAGAAATATTGAGTTGGAATATGTTAATGAAAAAAGACTTTGTGTTAATGATTTTATGAAGTTAATAAAGACAGATTTGACACACAGTATCTCAAAAAATCTTGGTTTTATTGATGAAGATTATGAAGTGATTGATTTTGTAATTTATTATACTAATAAGAATGGTGATGAGCAGAGTTTTGATTTTTCTGATAATATAAAAAATTTTGATGTGGATGTTATATGCACTGATGATTTTGCTAGAGATTTAATAGATTTTGTTAATGAAGAGTATTATTTATGGTTGAAAGCATATTTTATTTATGATGGTGGTATTGATTATGGTGATGATGATGTTGTTGATTATGGTGATGATGATGAAGATATAGAATATAATATTAATAATTTTATTATTGATTCATTTTATGTCACCATATACATGGATGTTGATAAGATATTACATAAACGTAAATTCTATAAAGACTTGTATGATGATCTAATGCCTATAGCATGGCATCCGTCTAGACTTTTAGATTGGTGTATTGATATCGAGGAGTTAAAGTTTTTGAAAGAGTTATGGGGAGAAAATTAAGTTATATAACGCTTATCTGTGTTACATAACAAAAATTTATCGAAATAGATACCACGCTAATCCACCAGTGATAATTATAAATGTTAATATATTGGTTTCATGTTGTGTGGTCACGTCCGACTTTTCATTCAGAGTTGAGGGTTTTGGTTTTGGTTTCGTTTCATTCTGTAAAGGTTTTGGTTTCATCTCAGCTATATGAGGTAACTTTACCTTTGAAGATCCTAAGTTATGACTTATTCCAACCTGTTTTGCTTCAGTGTTTAGGGAATTATTTACTCCAAAATTCATATCATCACTCGCTTTCATCAACTTGTTATTAAAACCAGTCACGCTTTCAGTGTTGATTATCATATTACTTGGCATTAACCATACACCAGGAGCAATAGCTAAATCAAGCCGTAATTTTGCTTCCTGTACAGCTAATTGATACCTTTGTATAGAACTAGAAATGTCATTTTCAATCACACTACTTTCAAATAAGGATAAGAATTCTTGTTGTGTTTCGATTGCACCACCACCATTACCATAAATCGAGTTTCTAGTGTTAACTTGCGCTCCCAATATACAGTAAACAAAAGCTTCAGCAGATCGATTCAATCTACCAAGTCCAGCTTTAGTGAGTCCATGACCACTTGTTGGGATAAACCAGGCATATTTGAAATCAGCAAAGTCATCATTACGGATAAATGAGATGAGATTACCTTTTTCTTTCTTACCTCCTTCATCAGCAAATTTACCACCTTCACCAGGCCATTGATCAGCTTCAACATCATAATTTCTTACAATATGCACATTTTGATATCCTCCACCTTTCCCATTATATCCAGAACCATAATCAAGGAATATATCACCTAAACCTCCGTTTCTACCACCTTTCCATCTAAAGTCAGAATTATTAGCAATTCCAAATTCAGCACACAATCGTTGATATGCGATTTTACTATATGGATTATTATTTATCACAAAAGGTTGCTCATCAGGTAGTGGAAGACCCAATTCATATAATATCCGCCTTATTGTAAAGTAAACATGAAACTTAATGAAGCTACTTACTACTTTAGGATAATTTAGACTTTCAAAAGGACTTATCCCACATCCTGATGTCGCGCACCAAACTGCAAAGTTAAGTTGTTGTGGCCAATAATTCATATCAGGAGCATTCAACCATTTTCTACTCTGTTTACCAAATTTGAAAGTCACAACTTGGGATGTAAATATGTTTCTCATCTTTGCTGTGAATTTTTTCGTATTTGACACGTATATATCCAGCGAGGTTAGCATTTTTGTTATATCGCTTGTAAAGTCATCAAAATCAATTGGAGGTATTGGATAAGATTGATTAGTCATAGTTAAACTCTTTGGGAATGAACTCAATTTATCATCATTCAATCCTAAATCTTTCCATAAAAGTCTTTTCAAACGGGGTGATAGGTCTTCAGTCCATGTTTTTCCGGTGGGATCGTCATGAGACATGATTGTTATACCATTGAATCTCCACTTAATGTAACCGCCATACGGATCAGCTACAACCATGAATTTACCTGTATCAGCATTTGGATATTTATTTCTGAAATCATTTAGTAAGCCCATTTTATTCCTTATGTTTAGAATAAGATGAATATGTTTTTAAATCAACTCCGTTCTTTTCTAATATTAACCTCAAATGAAAATTTTAATGTGCGGGAACGGTTAGCTCCTTTAATATGTCTGCACGAACCTCTCTCCTTATCTGTGACATATTTAAGTTTTTTTCAGTATCTCTCCTAAATTTTTGACGGATTTCTAGTTTTAGTTTTTCAAACTTTTCTAACTCTGCTAAAATTATGGAAAATTCTTGTTCGGAGATGACATTATCTTTCAGTGCCTTTGAAACCAAATCGTTAATGGTGTTTACTTTTGCTTTTGCTAGAGAAACAGTCTGTTCATGTTTACTAACTTTATTTGAAAGTCTTTTGGAAGCTGCACCAAATCCAACCGATATTCCCCCACAAACACCACCGACAACACCTAATGGGATACCAACAACAGCACCAAAACCAGTAAGAGAGGTTCCCAAACCACTTGCAGATAGGATAACTGAAAACACTCCACAACCAACACTGATTTTAGTAAATATTCCTCTTGCTCTATTGTATTTTTTCCTAACATCCTCGTAATGTTTAATTTCCTTCTCAAGATTTTGTAGTACTTCACATGACTTTTGTAGTCTGAAATTAAGTGGGTCTCCATTCATAGGAACTTGTGGATAAATTCTATTGTAGTCGTCCATTTTTTTACTACTCAACATGAAATCTTTAAATCGATACGAATACGCACTGTATTAGAGATTAATTTTGTTCCGTTTTTATCTAAAATCCATAAAGTACAGTAGTTCAAAGGGTTTTTAGTTTCTGAGATTCTTAAACATGGATACTTTTTGGAAGGAACAACAGCTAATAATTGTGATGGGTTAAGTTCTACATTTTCACCAAGTGGGATCCTATTGTAATATGAAGACTTTGACTCTATAAGATCACACATTAAGTATAAAGGATTGTCAGAAGTTGCATTAGTCATGGAACTATCTATCATTTGTATCTCTTTTACATTGGTCAAGGGTGGATCTAGATATATTCTTGTTTCAGTGGTTAGCATAGTGATAGATAGAAACGTTGTCTCAATTTCATCTTTAGATTCATTCATTATTTTTTACTTATCTCCTCTTCTTGTTTTTAAACTGTTCTACAAAATATAGAACCACAGCCATTATCAACAACCAAGCATTCTTACCTAAAAATCCAATAACCTCACCCGCTGTTTTGAACAGAAAGCTAACGATAGCTCCAACCATTCCTGGCAATATTTCACCGAGTTTCTTACCAATAGTTTTCAAACCATTTCCCACACCTTTTCCCAATGTGGTTAGACCTTTAGAAAGATTAGAAACGATAACACCAATGACCACACCTACTGCACTAACGACTGCAAATACTGTAAAACCATACTTTTTGAATAGCCTTCACACGATCTCGTAATGGTAGATTTTTAAGTATTTCATCATTTTGTCTCTCTATAGCGCTTATTTGTTCTTGGTTGGAAATTATTTGTTTTCTTACCACTTCTCTCAATTTATCAACCTCAGATTGTAAACGATCATTACTTTGTTCCAGATTTTTTAAATTGGATAGTCCATTCTTATTTTTTTCGAGTTCATCTTTGTGTCGATTTACTTCACTTTTAAGTTTCCCAACCTCCGTTTTTGCATCAGTCTTCTGTTTAACTGCTAAGTCTAAAAAACTTTCAATTTCTGCAATTCTAGTTTGTTGTTGTTCAATTATTCTACGTTTTTCTTTATCATTATTAATGTGTTGTTGTATTTCCAAATCACTTGTTTCCGTTACTGATTTTAGTCCATTTAACGCAGTTAGTAAATCTCTATTTTCTTCATTTTTTGTATTCAATTGTAACTTTAGCTCATCATTTCTTTTGATCAAGGTTGGTGAATCAACCCCCAGAGCTTTTTTTATGGTAGGTGGTAAATCATCATTCAATTCGCCATCCAGCGTGAATAAATTGTATTTCTTACTTCCTTTTATTTTTAATCGAACTTTCACCTGATCATATTCATCTAGGCTAGCTGTGAATGGGGCTTTAGCAGGATCAACTTCAGGGAATTTACGTCCAATCTCATTCCAAGCATAATCTTGATCTCTAAATTTAGAAACTAATGAGGGGTCAGTTTCACTAAATGATGTTTCTTCTTCATCATAACCAGCGTAATTTAGGCGAGTGGTGGATGTCTTTTTGATTGGAGACAAATAAATTGTACCATCCGCATTACCATCACCATCATCATAATTGTTTTTATTTAGTTCAGTTGGATCTAAATCTGGTATATCTCCTCCTTCTGCCATGATTTTTTACTCATCAGTAAGAAATCTTTAAACTGATCACACACAATTAACTCTAAAATAATTTACTAACCATATAACCTAATGCCAACATACCACCACCTACATATACCATTTCACCCCTCTTTTGATTATCACTGGGTCTATAATAATCAGAGAATTTTGGTTCAATTTCATCTTTAGATTCATGCATTTGACTATAAAATTTCAAAGCTTCATCGGTATTAGAAATATTTTTTGAAGCCTGGTATTTATCATCCTTCTGTTTAGAGTGCCAATCAATGAGATTTTGTCTTTTTTCCTGATATGTAGCATAATCTTTTTGATATTTTTCTAATGCCTTATCGTGTCGTATTCGTTCTGAATCTGTTTTATCGCCTGAGAGATATTTTGCAAGATATGATCCACCAACGAATGTAGTCGCATTCAAAATAGCTCCCCCAACCATCATTGCTATTGTTGCCATTTGTTAGTCAATATGTAAAATCTTTAAGAACGTGTCCACCTAAGAACCGTGCAGACGAGTCTACACGACCCCTCACCAATTTTGCTCAAGATTGGCTCACTTATTGCCCACGACGAACCTACAATCTAGACCAAAAGGTTTATCCAGATACTAATTCTTAAGAGAGCTATACGAGTTTAAAGTTTTTGTGAAAAAGTGCGCAAAAATCCGTGCCAAAAATGCAGTGAATTCATGATGTGTCTTTCTTTCAAATTCTAAGGCAGAAAAAAAATATTTCGATAAGTAAAAGCAGAAACCTAGATCTTTATTTACAAATATGAAAATATATGATTGTAATGTTTTTTATATTTGTGAGCCATCAATCCAACTTGACAATTTTCACCATTTTGCGAAATTACGGAAAATGTCCCTAAAATAGCGGGAAAAAACAAACAAGCGGCCATGTTTTGATTCATTTCAATGCTTTTTCCAGTTTGCACAATTGATGATCTAAGTAATTACAAAAATAAAAGTGTGTGATGTTTACATTTTGGATGAAGAATTTGGCTTTGAAATACGGCAATGTGGGTCACGTGACACATGCGAGAATATTGTAATACAGAGTCCGTGTGTTTATAAGTCTTGAGGAGTATTTAAAAAAACATTTTCATATTTCATTCCAGTTTTGTCTTATCTTAAAATCATATGGGAGGTCCGACCGCTTGTTATTTTTTTACCTTTTTTTTTACTACACCGCAACTTTTAGGCCCTTTTATACTACGTCGGTTACAGATGAAAAAAAAAAAGGAAAGGTACTTATTTGTTTGCAGTAAAAGTAAAGCAATGATCAAGTAAGATACAAATTCAATATATTTAGACCATTTTGCTTTCAGCCGAAATTATTTTGGTTACGCGGTGAGAGGATTGCGTGACACGCACCAGATACCAAGTGCATTTCCCACGCTTTTCATGGATAATCATGCCAGCAGACAATTCGTAAAAAAGGAAGACTTTGAATGTGTTTGTTCTTTTCAGAACTATTCTAAGAAGGCATGCAACCTTTCTGCTCAAAGCAAGAGTGCTAGATCTATTTGTACAGTAAAGAATTGTTCCAGTAGCACAAAAGGGCACTTGTGTGGTTGTTTTAAAGCCTCCCGTGAAGGAGTCGAGCAAGACGGCAAATTATGTTTGGCCCGCGTTGGGTTGTTCGACGAGTGCAGAGAAAATTTCACAATTTTCCCCGAGCACAGAAACGTATTTGGCTTGGCAAGGCGGCCAAGTAAAGTTTATAAATATCCCGAGCATCATACATACATACATACATACCTACATACATACATACATACATATAGTGGCTCGTCCCCTCTAGGGGGCTTTTCAGAGTGACTTTTTTACATACAAGATACAACGTACAATATAGTTAAGAATCCCAACTGGTGGGAGGCAGACCAGTTGGCTATTTACAAGGATGATCGAGGAGTTGAACCAGGTACTTACTCAGAACAACACCAGGTAGTGGCCAGAGCGGGATTTGAACCCGGGTCACCGCATTGAAATACCGCGCCCTAGACCACTCGGCCATCCTGCAAACAGAAACCGTATAGAGGGATATCCAGGGAGATTTCGAGAAAATATACTTACAATTCGGTTTGCTTTGCGAGACTGGACAAGGTTAAGGTAACTCATATAATAATGTATTGTCGGAAAAACCGGCTACATTTTAAAATGAACACAGCATGTTCGCTCAAAGCATGGTTATGATGGTTACAAGAAAAGACAAGCTGCATGTTACTGAGGAAAGCCCGTGCGCAGACCACTGCCAGACGTATGCGCTGTCTTCCGACGAGAAAGACTTCCAAACCACTTGTACGCACCAGCACAACATTGTATACTATTTGCATTTAGTAAAAAGTTTACTTCCTGTAATTATTCCGATTCCAAAAAGTTTCGTGCCAGCGGTAATCCTCTGATAATAACACCCTGATGCCTTGGGTACCCTGTGGTACTAATACTGTCAAAATAAAGATGGCGGCGGTGCACTTTTATTCAGTAGCATTCCAAGTTGAATTTGTTTCATCAGGTACATTTTATAAACCTAATATTTTGTATAAAAATATAATGTGAGCTCAGAATGTCTTCTCCAGAATCAGCAACATGATTTACCAGATGTCAATAGATGTCATAGTCCTCCATTGTCATTCGCTCGCCGCCGTAAGCAAAATACCGACACAAAATATCTGTTTCGCATGGCTATACGTACGTAGCTTCACATAGATTTTATCACATCTATATATTCCTAAACAAATAGGCTTTATGGAAATGGAGTAATTTTGAGCAGAAACATGGCCGCATCCAAGATATTTTAAGCGATTTTCACTAGAAATTCGAATTATGAAAAATCTCAATTTCTTAAGGTTTCTCAATTTCATGAATGCATTAATATTTTCAAACATGGTTATCGCATCCTCTTCAAATTTAGTTGACTAGAATAAGTATGCTATTCATTTTAAACTTGCCAAGATTCTTTTCTGCCCTGAATCGTCTCTGAGCAAGTTGTAAACTTCACGGGCGAATTTACTATGGTTTTACTTAGTTGTGTGTCATTTCACTCGGACCACTGTATCTCGTGAACTGCTCGAACTTTCGGAAAAACATTTGTCAGGCTTTTAACTTGGACTAATACCAGTCTGTACACAAAATAGTATCAAATTCTGGAGGATACCATGTGGACTCAAATTTTGATATTGCATGGATCTCATGTGGACACGTTCTTAAGCTGGCAAAATCTTTTGATCCTCTAAATATGTTTTTAGGTACATACTACCTGACAATACAGCTACCCATTTAGCATAATTTGTAATACTTGAGGATGGATCGTTCATAAATGATTCTTTCAGAGCCTTTTTAGCTACATATCCAACTCCGGCAGCTAATCCGATAATGACGGCTGAATCAGTAACAGTTTTCACAAGTTTGTTTTCAGTTGACATAATTTTTTACTAAACAGTAAGAAATCTTTAAACTACTTATTTCATCTTTAGATTCGTCCTTATAACATTCCTATTTTTGGAATCTGCGTGGGTGGCGGTTGTGGTACAGGAATCTTTGTAGGTTGTGACATTTGTGAAACATTAGTTGGTATTCTATTTTTATAATATCTCATAAACATATCAAATGCTGTAAAACCTATTCCAACAATTGATAATACAGTAGTAAAAGATAGCTCTGGAATCCATGCTTTTGGTTCACTATCTTGGTTTTAATTTTCCTTTCCTCGGGTTTTTTCTTCTTCCTTTTTACTTTCCTCTTGTTCTTTTTCTCGTTTCATTTCCCTAGCCAACGCTTCTTTTGCTTTTTTGTTATATTCTGCTAGTGCCTTACCAGCTGCAACCTTTTTTGGATCTTTCTCTTTAGCAGATTTCTTATTTTTAGTATTAGCGGGCTGATCAATTGTAATTTGTTCAACAGCTTCTTCTGACATTATTATTTTATTTCACAAAGTAAAGAATCTTTAAATCAGTTGTGCTCAGTTTTGTTAGAATCATCTTGCATTTTTCTTTTTCTGCTTAGTCTCTCAGCTTCACGTTTCATTTCCCTAACTTTTTCTTTTTTATATTCTATTATTCTCATAGCAGCCTCAATCATTTTAGGATCTAACTCTTTTTTTTTAAGATTTTTCTTTTCAGATATAGGATATAATGTAATTTTTTCAACAACTTCTTCTGTCATTATTTTATTTAACAAAGTAAAGAATCTTTAAATCAGTTGTTCACATTTACATGCTCAGCGACCTGCTCAGTTTTGTTAGAATCATCTGTAATTACTCTTGAAACTTCTTGTATTTTATTGATTTTAATGTGTTTAGCAACCTGAAATAGTCCGCTAGCAAGTGCTACTAATCTTCCACCTTTTAATGCTAAGAGACGTACAAAGTTTGTCAGTTCACGATTAACCAACTCATCATTCTTCAAATCTTTACAAAGCGCATCAATATCATCTACAGGAATCACATAAGAAATTACTTGAGAAACTAATTGAAGAGATGAATCTACTAATCCACCACTAATTTTATTACCTAATACTGCCTGATATCTATTATAATATTTTTCAATGTCTTTTTCTGTGAGTTTCTTGATATCACCTAGACTCATATTGACACCTAAATATTCCTTTGTAGTCCCAAGAGATGCGAGAATAGCCAGTGATTCTTGTTTGATTTCAATATCATCATTATATTTTACCACATCTTTTACCTCATCTTTTGTTTCTTCTATATAATCTTCAACTTCTGTCATATTTTAATTTTGTAATAAAACATAGATTCTTTTAAATCACCGCAGGAATCTCCAAATAACACTGAAATGGATAACGTAAACATAAACAAAGTCTAGAATATTTTTCAGTTTTAAGGAGTTGTACAAATTTTTTACTAGTTTCATAGTCTAAATCACCCCCATAATCTTCAAAAAGCATCTTCATACCCTTCTGTGATGGATTATGGAATGAAACAACACAAGCTACATTTTCACGGAATGGTTTTGCTATCGATGTTAATTGCTGAGTGAGAACCCAAACTGATAAACCATGATGTCTTCCAGAGAATGCTAAACCTATAAACTTGTTCGAACGTTTCTTTAGATCATTCGAAACAGCACAATCGTCTAAAATTATTAGTGTATTTGTACCAGAGAATAAGGTTTGACAATCAGTTAATAACTCGTTAATCTCATCAATGTTACTAGCATCAGGTGATAATACATAGAAATGTTTATCTTTATTAGCAAAATTATGATATGTTTTATTTTTAGAAAAAGTTGGACATATTAAAACAATGTATTCAAAAACTTTTCTAAATGGTCCTCGGAGCTGATCTATGAGGTACTTTGTCTTTCCACAATTTGTTGGTCCAGTTATAATACAATGAAATGGTACTTTATCTCTCAATTCTTCCATAATTTTTTGTATAACATTACGTTTTTTAAGTTAAATTTTATGTAAACTAGTACTTTATCGAATGTAAGTTTGAATTCATAATCTCCATCATAGCATCAGCTACAACAAACATATAACAGGTTATGGTACCAGATCCACTTTGTTTTCTTTTAATTTCTATTTTTACACCATCTTGCGCATTATTTAAGGCTAGACCCCCTCCATGAATACCGTTATCAGGGTGAGTTCTCATATCAATCCACAGAGCAAACTTATCAGCATAAAAATCCTTTTCCTTTACACCATCTCTTCCGAAACGTTTCTTTACCGACTCCCAGAGGTCTGATGGTATCATTCCCTTAGAGTATAAACGATTTGGTACACCATCAACATCTATATTGATCGAGGTGATACCTGGATTGTAAAAATTCTCAGAGTTACGTGCTCCTACAGCGCTGGGTAATGTAAACAAACATAATATCCCCGTCATTGATCTTCTAGGTAGATTAATATGCTGATTTATAACAGTATCACCGCCTAAGGATATGGTAAAAGTTTTGTGAAGAGTGACATTTTCATAAAAGAATCCTTTACCAACCTGATAAGCTGCCTGAGCCTCACGAGCTAAGTATTCGCTTGAAATACAAGAATATTCCAACTCAAGGTTTTTGATTGAATATGTTGGAGTCTTGGTCGTGTCAGAATAAATAACAATATCATTAACTGGAGCCAGTGTAATCTCAAAGATTAGTTGATGATCTAATGCCTTTGGATAGAAAACTCCGTGATCGTTTAGAATAGGATGGCTTAGTGGAATATGATACTTGGTGTTATGTACTGATGCAAGAGCCACTTCCTTAACATCTTGTGTTTTCTTATCACCCGCGTTTGTCCTGAGCTTCCTCATGTTTTCAGAAGAAATACCTTGTTTTAATCTATCCGCGCGATCTTCATCTGGTAAAAATAAATCATGATAGGTTTGAAATAGATCCTATTTTTGAGTGTCTTGTAATGTTTCACCACCAAAAAGAACCCTAAGTCTAGATACAAGATTACTACCTACATTATTCACGATTGTGTTATTAGCATGTCCATCAACATCCAAGTCAAATAGTAGATATACACTTCCTGGCACAATCACTAAATTCTCAGAAAGTTTTGGAATATTTATATATAACGTTTCTCCAGGATTAGCGGAGGATGGATTGAGAGTAATTCGATTCAGTGTTGATTCTGCTTTCAAACCAAATGGCTCTCGTGGAATCCTGTTTGGGTTAATTTTTTCAGATGCATTTGTCATATTTAATTTATAAGATACTTTGATTAATCTTTAAATGAGTTACCTATCAAAAATATATTATTCAACTTTTGGTTATTGGAAAGGATATTCTGCAATTCCTAAATTAGCTGAAAAAGCAAAAGTAAGTGAAGATGTGGCTAAACAATGGCTTGAGAAACAGGCAATTTGGCAAATCTATCTACCCCCTCCAAAATATATCCCTAGACCGCATTGGACTGTGGATAAACCGAATCAGATTCACCAAGCAGATTTATTATTTTTACCACATGATAGAGTTGGAAGAAAAACATATCGATATGCTCTGGTTGTGATTGATGTAGCCTCGAGATATAAAGATGCTGAACCATTAACCACAAAAGAAACTCATGAAATTTCAAAAGCTTTTGAAAAAATATATTCTAGAAAGTTAAAATATCCTAAAACATTAATTGTTGATCATGGAAGAGAATTTATGGGTGATGTTACAAAACTTATGAATATACATAATGTAAAAATCCAGAGAAGTGAAGCCGGAAACCATAGAGCTCAAGCATTTGTTGAAAGAGCAAATAGAACATTAAGTGAACGATTATTTAGTCATCAATATGCACAAGAAATGATTAGTGAAGAAAGGTCTAGAGTATGGGTGAAACGATTGCCAAATATTTTGAAAACTTTGAATAGTGTACCAACGAGAATAACTGGTAAAGAACCTGAAAAAGCTATAAAACTGAAAGAGGTTGATATTGAACCTAAAAAGTATAAGCGGGTTGTTGGGTTTGATGAGTTGAGGCTACCAATCGAGGTTAGGGTTAGATATTTACTCTTTCCCAGTGAACTTGAGGGTGGTGAACGAAGAAGAGCTACAGATCCCATTTGGAGTATTCAGGTTTATGATATATCACGTAGTATGGTTTCATCTAATCAACCAGTTTTGTATTATTTACTAGACGGACCAAGACGTGGTTTTGTAAGGGAAGAACTTCAAGTTGTGTCTTATGATACTGAACTACCACCCGATTCTATAATGAAATAATCTAATACAAAGGGTATGTGTGAATTCCATCTTCTACAACAATACGTTTATCATAGTATGCGCTCAACCCCTTTTTAATTTGGTTATATGTCACAATTTGATTGTTGTTAACTCTAAAGCCAGTATTTTGTGCAATATCCATCGACCCGTTCAAAGCTTCATAGTATCGATTCCATGACATATCGTTTTGTTTTTTGATGGTTCCTTTGCAACTAAACTTTGATTTCCCTTTCTCATCTTCGGCATAATAACATTTTGATGAAAGTGCAATCATTCTTGTTCCTTCAAACTCTTTCTTGAACAACCCTGGAGTCTTGTCGTGGTATTTTGAGGTTGAAAGGAATTTTTCTTTTCCCTCATTTAAGTATTCTTTTTGCATTTCAGGTTTTATAATATTGTCCAAGTTTTCATCCGACAGTACCAGGTAAAAACTATCAGTATTCATTTGGATTAGTTCAAAATCCTTTCTATCTACATATTTATCAAGAAAATCATAGTAAAATTCTAACATCCGAAGTTTAGCCAATTGATATACTGCAATACCGCATTGATAAGGTCTAGTTATGTTTACCTGGCTTTTTCGTTCCACTATTTCATATGTTTCATTTATTAGTGTCACATCTTCATTGAAAGGGCTGCGTAATGTTTTATCAACCTCTTTTTCGTCTTGGGTATATCTTGTTTTCATGTGTCTTAATAGATCTTCTATCATTTTTCCATAGAATGAATTTCCTTTTAGTTTGTATGTATCAGCCAGTTCTTTACAACCTTTATACTTACAACTAAGTTTTTCAATCAACACATTAAGTTCTTTGTTCTCTTCAATAAATGGTACTACATCAGGGAATTGTTTTAATTCATTAATAATAGTGTCGACATCATCTCTCCTGTTTTCATTAACACCTTTACTTAACTTTTCAACCATAACCTCAATATCGCCATCTCTTCGTGCGTTGCTCACTTCTTCTGGAAACCATTCAAAAGGTCTTCCTGATTCATATTTCAAAATCTTATGTATAGCTGTCACCTCAAAACCATGATTAAGATACCATTTTACAAGGGGTGTATATAACAATATCTTCTTTGCCTTAGTCACCCCAAGCAATTTTTTAGAGTCTTTTAGAGTTTTTCTGCCCGTAGCTTTTTGATATTCTTTCATATGTTCTGGTACTAGATCTTCTGGAACACTGTCTACAACAAATAGCGGTGAGAACTCTTCAAATTTTTCTTTGAGATTTTCGGGGACATTTATATCCACTTGACAAAACCCAAAAAGGTTTTTAGCGAGAATATCGTCACAAATCTTCTTAGCATATTCAGGATCTGTTGGATTTTCAACCTCAATATATTCTTCTTTACCACATGGCATTTCTAGACCAGAGCAGTATAGATATAATCCGTTTGCATCATAACCAACGATACACACACAATTTTTTGGAAATTTATATTTATGAGAACGAATCTTTGTCTTACCCACCTCCGCCCAACGAAGAAATATAACACTAGGTCCTCCAACCATACCCGTTTTCAAGAGTTCATAAGCCTTGTTTTTAGGACATTCGGTACATTCTTTCTTTTTCTTTCGGCACTCTTTACACCTCTTTTTACTACAAGTCTTAGAACATTTATGAAAGCAAGGTTTACCGGGAGCAAATAATTCAGGATCCCCCTTTTTTCTCATTTTTTGGTATTTATTTAGAACGTACTTCATTGAGACGCTCGCGATAGATACAGCATCTTTTAATATATCGATTTTATCTGGATAATATAGCGCTCGTGTTTTTTCTAAAGCTTCTTTGAAAGGAATAACGTCATTTAGGTTATACTCCCGCAACCAATCCATCATGGTAACACAACCCCTCTTTTCGAATTCAATCTTAAATTCTTCGTATTCTTTTGGGGATATTGTTATTTTATTATGTAAGCTTGAGTAAAATTTTTCATATTTCACAGGACCTATGTGAGAAAGCTTATAAAAACTAACCAACCATTCATAAGGAAATACAAGTTTTTCGGTTTCACAGTTATTTGCTTTACACCACTTATCAAAAGAAAGTCCAGGGGCCAAGTAGGACATCACATCTAAGAATTTGAAATGGGGTGTTGTCAAAAACATATAGTTATTCTCTTTCTTTGCAACAATCATATCTTTGGTTTGATTGGTCATGTTTTTTACAAAATGTGTTTTAATCATATTGATATCATACTTTCCGCTATTGAACCAATAAACAGGAACTTGATTACACCATTCTTCGTACTCCTCTAAAACTTTCTTTGGAATAGAATCTTGATCAGGTAATGGGTGTTCTTTTTTAACTTTTTCTACAATCATTTTCCTTTGTTTTTCTAAATTTTTAACAAAGTCTTTTATAAGTTCATCAGGGTTTGAATTTACAAGAAAGATGGGTTCGTTTGTTAAACTGTCGATTATGGCAACACTAACTGGAATATGTTTATGAGTAAAAGTTAAATCATTAGTTATCTGTTGATAATCTTTTTGTAGTATTGCTTCAAAATCAAAAACAATAAAATATGGGTATGGGATAAATTTCTTTTCAAACCACATATCACTTAATTTAGGTTTTTCACACTCCCAAACTGATACAAAATTATACCCTAAATCTTTTATCATCTTTTCTCTTATTATAGTTTCATTGTATCTAATTTTATCGTAAATTGAACAGGAGCATCCGTGCCATTTACACCCATAGAATTCATAAACTGTATTAGTCTCCGGCTCGTATCCATCAACCAAAATCTCTTGTTTACCAATCTTCACAAACCGCTCACCACCATGCCCGCATAGAGCATGATGGATATGTTTACCTTTAATCTCAGACTGCGCTTCTATCCATCGACACCCTTTATAACTAAATTGGGTATTACCTCCATAAAACACTTTTTCTGAACTGTTCATGATGTGTTTGAACTTTTCACCATTACATATTAATTCTGTTTTTCCTCCTGTACAGCTTTTTTCTGTAAAGTGTCTATTGTAATTATCGTGTCTGGTAAATCTTTGTTTGCATCCAGAACATTCCCAGAGTTTAGTTAGCATCTCAATATCTTTGATGTAAAAACAGTGACCTTCATAAAGTCCAATATCTACACATGGTAAATTGTTTTTGATTTGTCCTTTACCATAAACTAACACCCAAACATTTTGATTTTCCTTTTTTGGCTCGTACATTCGTATGTTAATAGAAAACATATTAGAAATACCCTCTAAATCAACAAGTTTCGTCGCCCTAACGTCTGAAGGTTTCAATTTTTGGTTACCATAAAAATCTCGGGCCATTTTCAGTGCTTTTCTGGTGGTGTCCTCTGCAGGTCTATTTTTTCCATCACTGTAGTTCCTATGAACGGCTAGACAATCCCAGAGACATAGATTATCGTCCCTATTATCGAGGGCATGAATACATTTCTTGTTACGTAACCAATCTGGTAATGGTCCACACCCCATTAAAGGCTCGTTGCTGTGAATAACTTTTACTGTTACATTAATAAACTCAACTTTACCTTGGAATACACCTTCAATTTTATTAATCTCTGTTGGCGGTAAGTATGCTTTACCCCATGCTTCAAGATCATCTAAATCTAACCTTTTGGCTTCACACCTTTCTATATAATTTTTTAATTCAGATAAACTTGTAAAAGTCCCCTCTCCTCTAAATGTGTGGTTGTGTTGGCGTATTTCTCCACCCCCTCTATAAACTAAAGCGCTGAAACCAAAAACAATTCTTGAACGCATTTCTATGTGTGGTTCCAGTTCATTAAAAATCCTTTCTGATAAGTTATTATTTAGATCTTCCCTAACTTCAATAGGATTTACATCTGTTTCAGTCACATTTTGAATATTATTTCTGATTATAGGCGGCCTTATTGGGAGTAATTTAAGGGTTGTTGTGCGCTTTCGTTTGTTTTGTTTATCTTTTTCCTTCAATTCATCTCTCACACTCTCAGATATATTTACCTGTCTTCTAGGTTGGGGTGGTTTGTTATTATTAAGTTCGGAGATATTTTTATTAATGAGATCTGTAAGCGCTTCATCAAAAGACTTAACTTGGTTCGCCACTTTAACTGTCTCATTCTTTATCCAATTAAAAGTTTTGTTTTTTGTTTTAGGGATGTTGTTCACTAACTTATTAGCGCCATCTATAAAATTAGATACAATATTTTTTGGGGGGTTGGGGGTTGGAATTGTTTTGGTTTGGGGTTGGTTGGGGATATTGATTATAAGTTCTGGTATATTACTCAAAGCTTCGATTAGTTGCTCTCTATTCATTTTTTTAAAATCCCCCATTATACCAAAGTCTTTAGCTGCATTTTTTAATTGTATATTAGTAAGTATTTCTGGAACTCTAATAATTAGACCTCGTATATTATTCAACACTTCCAAAAGTTGTGGTCTAATCATTAGATAAGCTTTTTCAATACCATTTTCTTTAGCAATTTGTTTCAATTGATTTACATTGAGTCTATCCATACTTTTTTTACATTTACACATTTCTTTAAATCATTATTCATTTTTTTATTTTTTTTATACTTAGTAAAGTCTCTATTAATTTTCTGATAAATCTCTGATAAATTTTTTAATCATAACAAAAATCCTTGTTTAATTTTCTGCCAATTTCTGATAATTGAAAATCCGGGAATAATTCCTCTACCCTACTACTTGCCCCCAACTGAAAACTGAAATTCCCTTCGGTCATAAACTTGTCTCTAAAACTGGCTTGACTAATGAATTCCTTACAACCCTTTGCGAAATGAATTCCCAGCTTTCTGGGAATTCCTAGGAATTCTTGGGAATGAATTCCCAAAAATTCCCAACTATGCAAAAGCTTGGAATTCTTGAGAATTTTTGGGAATGGCAAATTAGGTCTCATTCTAGGAATTCTAAGTTATGCAAATTAGGAATTCAGCTCAGGGATGTTAAAAAATCAGAAAGACTTTAAAAATTGGAGAAGATTTCGTAGTCTTTGAATACCGACGAAAGTAAAGACTGATCAAAGCTTATTCTACTTGAAGGAAAACGGTTACCTTTGCCGTGAACTAACTGCAAGTGAGATTCAATTCTTTGCCCAGTCGAGACAACAAACTGAGGCAGATGGAGCATTTGTACAGCTTTTTGTTTTCCTGCACAATTTCCTCAAATAATAAAGACAATAAACTTTCATTCTCTTTGGGGTCACCTGCAATATCACCAGACATGATGTGAAAATCAAGTCAAATCATGGTGCAAAATTCATATCGTGACGCACGTGACGAGCAAACAATCCACAAAGAACCTTTGTCTTGTTCGCGCCAGTTCTTATCATGTGATCGAGGATAGCCAATCGAGTGAGTCACAGCTCTCTAACCCTTCTCTACCGCCATTTTTGAATCCATTCATCGATCCGCGATTCATTCTGCCGTGACTTTTTTCTTGTTCTCCTTCTATTTAAATCGCTCACAATGGCTTTTCTTGTTGTTCAATGGGTTGGAGAGAATAGTATCTCGGTTCTTAAGGACAATCAGGTAAACAAGAAAAAACATAGAGGAAGGAGCGACTGTTGGTGTCACTTCCAAGACAGACAAAGCCATCTACAAAGCGCGTCGTGCTGAAAGTATTTCGTAAGTAAAACTGCATTCATTCGTCTACTTACCTCATATTTTTGATAAAATGGGTATTTATTTTGCTGTCGATATAAAAACTGATCTTATTTCAGAATAGCCATCCACTTATTTACATACTGATGAATAACAAAAGAGTCCATTGTGATATACCTCGTTCTTCAAAAGCCCCCGACACATGTAAATGAAGTGGACGGGTATTCTGAAGTTGCTCCGTAAAATACCGATCGAACCCTCAATTTCCGATTGCGATAAAACATAAGTTTATTTAAACCAAAATTGACTTTCCTTTGTTTTTAGCTCAGGAAGGTATTATAATGTCACAACAAGTTAAAAAAATTAAAGTGGCTATTTCTGAAAATTTGATTAATGGCATTGACCTTTAATTAATTTCTGGTCAGATTATTAGAAGATTTTAATGTCATGAATTATATTGTGATTGTAAAACAGTTGACAACTTCTAGAAAATAATTATGATTGTTGCAGAAATTTTCTCATTGCACTTAAAAATATAGTACATGTATTTAAGTGTATGTAGGTATTTGCAGTTATTTGTTTTATTTTGAATTGGTTGTTGCTTATTTAATGTCAAGATTATAATTTATGATACACTCAATTAAAAATAATATACTTATCATTATAGGGAAAATTAGTCAATTTATTTACAACAAAATAATTATTTATTTTTCAAGAAAGTTTATTCATATGTATATGAATTATTTGATTCCTACTTCACAAAAAGTCATTGTCTTAAAATTAGATTTTTTGAGGTCACTGTTGTAATTTTTGGAACATTTAAACAATCCCTCCAGTGAAATTTTTAAGTCAAGTTAAAGCGGAAGAAGTATCTTTTGTTAACATGGAGAGCTATTTTTCAGTTATTGCTGGAATAAACGTTGTTTCAGTTTTTGTACATTTGCCTTATGGATTTCTGGTTTGGAGAGCCAAATAACAACTTCTAGTATTGACTTCCTTAACATAAGGGTTTAAATGCAAATCAGTTTTTGATTCAAATATCCCTTAATTCTGTCAGCAGGTCGATTTGTTATATCCCTATTGACCTAGCTATTTCAAGGAATTCCTAGGAATTCCTAGGAAATTCCTAGGAAATTCCTAGGAATTCCTAAGAAGTAATCATTCTGTTTATATTCTTTCAATTCCTAGGAATTCCTAAGAATTTCTAGGAATATTTTCCAAGCCAACTGATGGGTGAGCAAAGTTTGGAATTTCATGTTCCAATTACTGTGAAATTTCACACCTTGATTTCTAGGAATTCTTAAGAATTCCTAAGAATTCCTAAGAATAAATTCTTAGGAATTCCTAGGAATTCTCAATTCCATTTCGCAAGGGAAGTGAAGAGCATATTATGTTCACTGTTTGTATTTCCGATCAGATGTTTCAATTGAAGGGAAATACTGTATCATACAGTCAGTTACAATCCCTGGAAAACTAGCAGCACTTACAAATTTCATGTTGCTTTATGTAAATGATGGAAATCTAATCTGGTATCTTTAGCAATTGAGGTGTGAACTTATAAGCACCATGGTTTCCTACACACACAATGCCTGTGATATACGTTGTGGTTCAATTTTATCCTGTGTTTAAATTTTATTTTCTTTTGTTTCAAACTCATTATCATTCATATTTACCATACCAAACAAAAACAAAGGAAAATAAAATTGAAAGTAAGGAAAAAATTGAACTACAGCATATATCTCGCTTGAACTTTGAATATAATTACATGTATGGTATACAATATTCATCACAAAGTACTTAATTTACCTCATTTCCTCTTTTCAAATCAGAGATCCTATTTAGTAACTCATAGAATATCTTAAACCATGGTAGGTAACTAGAAAAGAAAGCTATACAATTAGACACACATACTGGAACAGATACAGTACTTTCTTTATCTACATCTGTAACAACAAACAAAACTACAGTATATATATTGTTAAAACACAAAAGACGTTTAATTTAAACAATTCTTGTAGAAATAATTTATTTTGAAATTAACTGTTAACATCAAGCTACATGTACCATTGTACATGTCCTTGTACTGTAAGTAATGTGGTTCATAATCACTCTGAGGATTTGTCAAGAAGGGCCCCTAAAAAATGTTCCCCTGGCCAGTATAATACAGTTCATGTTTACAGTCTTGAGCAACCAAGCAAATGCATTAAAAGTACATGAAGGGGAGAAGAAAAACTGAACATTGTAGCCTCTAAAGTGATGATAAGTGTGTGACTGAAACAATAAGGCTAGCTACCATACATTCTGTATAACATTGTAGGGTACACAAAAACTTTACAAATGAAGTGTTCAATACCTAAGTACACAGAGGCAAGTCCTGATATCTGGTGAATAACGGCAAAACCCAAACCTATATTTGCCTTCAATGTCTGTGAGGACAAAGGTATAGTGCTGCACTGCCAGTTCACTGTTCACAGAAACAGAAGGTAAGCCATTATCAAAGGGGCAACACCAAGAAAACAATGGAACTGTCAAATACACTTTTTATTATATTGACAGATGTGTCTTACATGTAGACAGGGATATATGTATTGGATTTGAATTGACTGATCTGGCTCCAGAAGATAAAAAAGGATGTCATGATAATTATATTATGTATAACATAAACTGAAATATCCCACATATTGTATCAACTGGGACTAGCTACCTGCCCTTGGTAAAAATCTACTAGTATACTAATAAAAAAGCTGCAATCTGATTGGCTGATCTACTTCACACTATCAGCCATCAGAGTGCAGCACTTGGTTGACAATTGTTTTCAAAATGGCAACATCTTCGCGCTTTAGCATTTACGGGAGGATTTAGTATTTTGGTATTTTTTCACCAAAACATGATTAATTTATTATGATTTTTTCTAAAACAATCGGATTATTCACTATCCATTTCTATGAAGTGATAGTTAATTTGGCCTTCGACCTCATCAAGTATCACCCCATAGAAATCTTGAGCTCATAATCTAACTGTTAATTAGAACAACTGGTAATGGCCATGAAAATACATGCACGCAAATTTGCAGCATCAAAAAATTAAGCAACTATACTTACGAGCTTGTCACACAAGGATAACAGAACTGTGGTATTGCCTTGACTGCTTCCTATAAAGGATGGAAGGCTGTTCATGTCAGACACGCAATCTATGGTGCATACATGTAAATTACCTCTGCAAAGTGCACACTTGCAAAACTTTGTAAATCCGCATTACAGTCAAACCTCGCTTAACCAGAGCTCAATTATTTGGACTTGATAATTATCCAGACTTCTCTTTCTGGTCCGGTTTTGGACATAGATATTAATGAGATGTGGCATTGGTAACACAAAAACTTTCTTAGTGCTGTTGAGTCAGATGATCACAAAAGCTTTGAAGCATCAACCGGCTGGTTAGACAAGTTCAAAAATCATCACAGCATAACTCCATATTTGAGTATGATCTATTCTCTTTTATAGTCCATTTCCTTTATCTCTATTGTTTGAGTCACTAATATTCATATTTTTCGATTATGCAGACTCGAGGGTCTCCCAGGGGTTTTAGGGAACAAGGGAACATTAGCAAAATATCGAAGGGAAAAAGGGAACATTAGCCAACTTTTAGGAACAGGGGAACAAAATTCGAAAAATTACAAAGGGGAGCAATTTACGAAAATGTGTGGGAACATGGGAACATACGGCAATTTTGGAAGGGAACAAGGGAACAAGGACCCCCCCGGGAGACCCTCAGACTCTTGATTAACTGCACTTTCACTTCCCAAGATCAAAGTAGCAATGCAATTCTCTCAAGCAACTGCCATACATTTGGTTTTCAGTTAGTTTGGAGAATTTGGTGTCAGATCAACTCATGATGTCTTAGTTGATCACTTCTGTGATTCTCATTAACTGAGTTAGCCATACATTGCATTGTTCTTGTATGGAGAAGTTTTTCCACGCTGATGACTGCTGGAAGTGAAAGGATCTAGATTTGACTACCAGAGTGCTTATACACACATACCTTATCCTCAAAGTCTGTTGGATGAAGAAACTTGATTTCTGGGCCTGTAACAAAAATATTGATGAATGTACTTACTATTCAGTAAATAATTCAACAAATTCTAAGTCACTCATGAACATAACAGCTTTTTACACCGAGGATGAGCCCTCATTTCAGCTTAAGGAAATAGTGACATTAACGAGGCCACAAAACGCACCAATACAAGGCCTTGAATAGGTTTCAATTCTGATATTTACTAGCCAATACTCAATTGATTAATAGACGTGCAGTTTTTGATGCTCATAAGGACGAAAAGATCACACTCAGTCTTAACTTAGATCAAAGCCAATTTGAAGGACTGAACATTTTACCAACGGGATTTGTAATTAGTGCGCTTCAAGTAGAAAGCATGCATGTATTCATTATGCGATGGACCTTGAAAAATCAACCATTTGCATTTTAATCAAAACCCAACATGAAAACATACAAATCATAACAATAATAGGTATAGTATTTTAAAAAGTACGTAGGAATGTTCACAAACCAAACGTTTCGTTGTGTCAACATTCGAAAATAAGATCTGTTACAATTCCATTGCAACGGTTTCATAAGGTGTTCAATTCATTTCAAGCCATTTCGGTGTATCATTTACATTTTATACACATAAGCTTCGCACTTTCCGTCGATAATTTTAACTCGGCATTATTAATACATCAGGAAATAACTAAGCTTAGCGAATTGGGAACTGTAACAAATTATTCCGTGCTGTACTGTAGCAAGTGAATCTGCAGCGCCGTAGCTAATCATATTAGCCATAACCGTGTGCATACATGTCACTTCAATATTGTAGGTTAATGTAAATTTCCGGCTACAAATATCGAAGAACTTCATCAGCTTGAAAGGTGGTAACCTTTCTTAACGTTTTCTACGACAGAAATGACTGAGTATAATGCAATCAGATCTGAGGAATAAAGCCAAGCAAGAGCAGAAGTCGGAAAAGTAAATTCTAGTAAGTACTTGTATTCTTGGGGGTACTGCCACGTAAATTGTTGATGTTAAGAAAACGCACTAGCTTAGGGCTATAAAACGGACCCCAAGAATCGAAGTGGAAGTTTGTATCTTTTGATTTGTAGCTGTCTTCCCGATCTGAAAGAAATGTCACATTCGAGCGTAATTTCCCTTTACCTTCATTCTCAGATGGCGCAGCAACGTCCATGAAGCATTCCAAAACACTTTCAGGAAAAGGTCTGTAAACAGCACAGTAACAATTATGATCATCACTTTAGCTTTGGATAAGATTAAGCAAATACCTCACCTCAATCTTGATCCCATTTTGTACGACACAAAAGTTACATTGCGCTTCGTTAGGCTGGAATAAGGCTATGTTATACCGGCCGCCATGATAGTACTACCCACTTCCGATTGTAACGCGCTTGCGTCATTTCGGCCGGAGAAAGACAAGAGGTGTGGCAACCGGAAGAGGTACGGGCACAAAACATAGCATCGTTTTAAAGGAATTTTGGCTTTGAGTTTTGTCAGGCCATTAGTGGTGAAATGGCTTAGAAAGATGGTAACGAAAGAAACGAGCCTCGTTACTTTCGGATTTAGCGGCCTTTTGCTATCACTCGGGTCCGGCCTTTCCTCCCCTGAGGAAAGCCCGAACACGAGCGAGCGACGGAAATCGAGCCTAGTGGTAGTCGCGTGTTATTACAGAAAAAGGTTTGTTTATCCCTATTACGTTTAAAGGTTATTCAGGGACGTTGGGAATACTTTTCAAAACAGATGTAATGTACGATGTAAGAGTTGTGCCTTGTCCTTTGAATAAGGATGTCAAAGATCATTATAATCTTTGCAAATAAACCTCTGATCAGTATGGTGCAGCTTGTTATAACTGTCATTTCCGTTATTTCTTGTTAAAAAGGAAGTTACTTACAAGGTCGCTACTTTCGAAGGGTCGTTGTTTTCGGAAGATCGCCATTTTCGAGGGGACTTTACTTTCGGAACTTTACGGTAATTAAGTTGTACCAACGTATATGGAAAAGAAACTTCAGACGTTTCATGTATGAGTCTTTCGTCATTCGTGCCATCAAAGGGCTAAACCTCGAACCATTAGCTTGTCAACACATAAACCCATTGCTTCCGTTTCTAATTTCCCAACAACACCGCTTGGGTTTATTTGGAAAAGAAACCTTTTGTGAATCCAAAGAAATCACGAAAGTTAATCTTCAGAGAACGACAAATTCTCCGCCGGAAGCTAAGCATGGCCAAGCCCTTCAGGAGTGGAATCTGCGAGCTCATTTCCCTCTCCTAGGATTCTCCTGAAGTTTTGAGTGTCCAACTTCTTTCGTAGTCTCCCTTCGAGGTTCCCTTTTTTTTGGCCACTGCATATGAAATAATACAGGAGCCAATATGTCAAAGGAATCACGAGTGATTGAATGAAGGACCCACTCAGCGCGTGCCTAGTATTTAGCCAATCACAATGCACAATACAATTCGCTTTTATATCGATTTATTTTTAAACTCAGAAGATAATATGTAAAAGTAATGAAATCGAGGAAAGGCGATAGGTATGTCAAAAAGGTCCGAATAAACTTAATAAATGCAGTAGCCACATGCATGCAATGCTTGCCTATTTTCTTAAATAACTGTCACTGAGCGTTGAATGAATGAATGAATGAAGCCTTTATTTAAAAATAACTCAGGGTGGTCCCTTCAGGACCTGGATCGGTCCTGTTATCAATGGGAGCCCTGAGTATATCTAAATTTACAATATTATAGAAACGTATATAAAAACTATGTATACTATTAGTTAAGTACAAATATTCACAATTACACTATATACAAGAAATAATAATAAAATTAATAAATATTGTTATTGACATACAGCTGTAACTTCCGTGAAACTGGGACCGACGTCGTTGACGATATTAGCGTTGAATTGAGCAAGTCCTACAGCTTTAATATTTACAGTGTTTTTAACGTCCTCTTCTGGAGATAACCAAACGCTAGCTCCGAGAAAGCGTATCCGTAGCTCCGCTAGCTCCGCTAACTTAAATCTGCCTGATGAGGCGTAAGCACGAAACTCAGAGTTGCAGGGAATCATGTGTGTTTTCATTTAGTAACCCAATTCTAATAAAATTAATAAATAGATTACAAATAAAATTAATTAAAACTACGTATTAAAGGCTATGCATCCATGATAATAAAATGAGCGTTTAGCTGCCTCAGTTCTGACTGCGGGCGGGTGAAGCTTGTTTTTCTGCCGCGTCACACGAGAATGTATCTGGTTGTTAAAAGTAAAATAGTTTTTAAAATATTGTGGACAACGGCCTTTGATACATTTAATTACAAGTTTTACAATATGCTGTTGACGCCTTGAATCTAAATTAGCCCATTTCAGAATTTTTAGAGCTTCCTCACTGCTGTTTTTTCTAGCAACAATTCTAGATGCTCTTCTTTGTAGTAATTCGAGGGACTTTGAATTTCCCTCACCACAGGTACCCCAAACACAATCGCAATAGTCTAAGATAGGGCGAATCAGTGATTTGTAAACAATGTTTGCACTGTGGCTCGTAAGATTGCTACGGATTCTACCAAGCATACCAACTCGCTTGCCTGCTTTGGCTACAATATATTTGACATGCGAGTTCCAACTTAATTTTTCATCAAAAATAATGCCAAGATATTTAATTCATAGACACGCTTTATTTTTATGTCAGATATTTTGATATCAAAACAGTCTGCACTGGATAGCCTGGGCGAAGTGCAAAAAAGCATAGCTTCAGTCTTACTTATGTTGAGAAACAGGCTGTTGCCACGCAACCATTGTTCTATTTTAACCAGTTCTTGCAATGAGAGATGCTTGCTCGGCGGAGAATAGCACTGTATCGTCCGCATGCATCAAGAGACTACAGTCCACAACCACATCAGGGAGGCCATTGACGTGAAGAATGAAGAGAAGGGGACCTAATATGGACCCTTGGCCTCCATTGCATAAAGGGGGGGGGGGGGTCTGATGCCACACCCTGGAATTCTACAATCTGTGTTCGATCCCGAAGGTAGTCGGCAAACCAGTCATTCTCAAGGTCCACCACACCCACTCTGGATAACTTTTGCAAAAGTACACTGTGGTCGACAGTGTCGAAGGCCTTACGCAAATCGATAAACACTGCACCTGTTAAACGTCCTTAGAATACGGAGCTGTGATGAAACAGATGCCTCAGAAACATCTTGAAATTTAAAAGACGGATACTGACAGTTCAGCTTGGAAGGCTTGGCCAATATGCCACCACAGGTAGACCGAATAGACTCCAATAGACGAGTTGCGGCATCTGTGAAAAATTTATTAAATGCATTTGCGATCTGACCCTTGTCAGAACTCAAAATTTCCTCAATATGAATACTGGGAGATGCTGCCCTTTTTTCTCCAAGAAAGATCTTTTTGTTATTAGTCTCCGTTTCTTGAAAACCACTCTACCCAAATTCCTAGCGTTTTCGGTATTTCCAGTTGGGGTTTTCGGGAGCTAGCGTTTGGTTATCTCCAGAAGAGGACGTTAAAAACACTGTAAATATTAAAGCTGTAGGACTTGCTCAATTCAACGCTAATATCGTCAACGACGTCGGTCCCAGTTTCACGGAAGTTACAGCTGTATGTCACCGCGGGACACCTTAGACACTAGAGCACGAGTGCTTTTTGAAGAAAATCAGACACATAACTTTGTAAACTCATTTTTCAGTTTATGACAATAGTAGAAAACTAAGCGTCTAGTTACGCAGAGTAGGATAAGTTCTTTTGATATTAACAAATGATTGATAAATCCATGCACATTTTCAGGACACATGAAAGATTTTGTCGAAATATTGAACAATCGCCTCCACTGAATCAAATTCAGAAAGGTTTCCTATATATTCTGTTTAAAAACAGGATTCAGTATTTTCTGAGCAAAGACAACATTCTTAGTGCACAGTAAAAGGTTCTTTAATAGTAAATGACTAACAGTACTGATTGATGATCAATAAAATTTGAAGGAACTGATGTCTTTCAATAAAAGCCTACTTAAATAAAAGAACATCCTCAAGTGCCTAAGTTGTTGTTACAATAGAAAAGGAGCAATAACTGGTCTGGTACGATGTAAAGTGAATGGTAAGCCCTTGGAAAAAATCTCTGACTTTCTCATGAACAGTATTTACAATGCTATTAAAAACCAGAGGATGAAACATTGGTACTTTAACAAAAAAAATTTCATCTACAGTGTGGCCTACACGTAACTTTCCAATGAAAGATTATAAACACTTTAGTACAAAATAATGCTACAATAATATTATCAAGTGTGAAGCTTTTGAATAATATGTTAAAAACAGCTCCAAAGTACAAACATTATAAAAAGAATAAATAAAAACAATTTAATGTTCCATAATGCTGGAAGTTGAAACTAAAATTCCTCTAAAAGCTCTGAATCTGCTTGGATCCTAGAGAAATTGCACACTCATCCAAGTCCATCATGTCGTCCACGGATTCTTCTTGCAAGCTGCATGTCTCTGGGCATTACAGTTACACGTTTTGCATGGATGGCACAAAGATTCCTGTGAAAAAAAGCAGCAAGGCAAAACAACCAAAGAAAATAAAATTGTCATTAAATCTTTCAAAAGCAGTATACAAAACTTTGGCCAAAGAGACGAATATGTTGTACCAGAGTGTAACTGATTGAAGCAACAACTTTACAATAACACAACATGATATGGACTTACAGCGCATGCATCTACTTGTAAGATACGACTACTGTACTACATTCATTTAGTATCACCCACCTAGCGAACTAATGCAAATGCCACAATCTGATTGGCTGCGCCACTAGAGGACTATTACTAATAGTCCTCTAGTAGCGTAGCCAATCAGACAAATATTATAATTATTACTATTATGAATATTATTATTAGTATTAATAGTCCTTGAGTAGCGAAATTTGTGACACTTTCTTTAGTTTTATGCACAAATAAATATTTCTTCAACTGGCATTTGCTGAGTTTATTATTGCCTTTTCTGTCTGACCAGTTGGGTGATACTAAGACAATTAGACCCTTCGCCCTCAAGGGCTACGGGTCAATAGCCCATTCAGCCGTGCCTCATGGGCTGTTGACCAATGGCCCATACGAGCTACGGGTCTAATGATTAAATAGTCACAAAATAGGGTCAAAACACACTGCCACATTCATCTGGCCAATCCTATTGTAGCATACCTGTTTCAAAATGAAAGGGCAAACTTGAAGGCAGACATTGTAAACGATGTAGAGAGCTACAGTTTTCACTGTAAGTTGACAGATGGGCTGAGGGTATACATATGGGTTATTGACCAAGCGTGAGGTCAAGATGGCTGGATATTGGCTAATTCCATTTTTTTTTTGCGTTTTTATGGACCGAGACGAAGTCGAGGTCCATAAACACGCAAAAAAAGAACGAGGCCAATATCCAGCCATCTTGACCGAACAAGCTTGGTCAATAAAGGATTTATTATATGGGATAAAACACCAAAAAATGATCCGTGTACGTGTTTATTTTCAAGGACTGAAAAGGAAGCCCGTTACATGCAAAAATCAAGTTTTCTCGTTTTCTAGCTCCATCGATACACAAACCACAGGAAATCTTTAACTGTCACGGAAAAGATTTTTCAGGGAAAAACCAAGAAAGAAAATTTTGGTAAACCGGCTTTCGCCTTGGATGAATTTTCCTTGCGGGACAAAGCCCTTATCCCGAGCGGGCAAGATAGCTCCATATTGCCCGCTCGGGTAGCCAATCACAGCGCGAGATTTGGTTCATCTTGCCCGCTCACGGAGCTAGTCACATAATAAATGTAAATAATGTATAGTACGATTATACTGTACAGTAGAATAACTAACAGCATCCAACTCAACCAATATTTTGAGCTTGCATCCAAATATTACTATTTTATAGCTACATGTACAGTAATCTTATAAGCAAAGTAGAATGGTACGCATCTTCAAAAAGTCGCACAAGGAAGGCCTCTGCTGCCTAGAGGAGATAAGGAAAGTGAATTGTTAAAAATGTTCAGTTCTTAACAGCAATAGCAATACAAACCACTTGTCACAGGAAGAAATTACTATTACAGAAACCGCCACCCAGTTAGCTCAGTTGGTAGAGTGCCGGCCTGTCGAGCAGGAGGTCGTGAGTTTAAACCTCGGCCGAACCAACATTCAAGGTCTTAATATAACAGAGGAGAATGTGCTTCCTTTGTTCTGAAATCAGCGAAAGGATGAAAAACTGTAGGCCCCATCTCACGGCACTGTTCTTGTGGGACATTAAAGATCCCACAACTCTGTTCGAAAAGAGTAAGGGACGTAGACCCTGGTGTTGTGGTAAACCTTTGAATTACCGGTAGTTGATTTAATCAGTCTATGACTATTACGTGCTACCCTGTATAAATAGTCCTTATTATTATTATTATTGTTATAATTGCAATCCCAGAGAATCCACTGTACAAATAAAGCTCTTAGAAAAGTTGAGTAGTCAATGCACAGCATGTGTGCACTGCAAATCCTAATCAGATGCAAAGGTTGAAAAACATTAAAATTGTTTTAGGTTTTCATCTGCCGACTGGTTAGTTCAGTTGGTAGAGCAAGGGACTATCGTGTGGGAGCTCGTTGGTTCGAACCCTGGTCAGACCATCACTCAGGGTCTTTAAATTACTGAGGAGAGAGTGCTGCCTTTGCAATGACATCTGTAAATACCTAGAATTTCTAGTCTTCTCTTACAAGGACTTAGTAATATAAACCATAGGTCCCTTCTCACAACCATTGTTCATAATAACTTCATGGGGCATTAAAGAACCCACACACTGTTCTCAAAAAGTAGGGAATGGAGATCCTGGTGTTGTGGTGTGGCCCTTGTTAATGCACTGTTATAGCGCATATACAGTATAATACTGTATGTACATATGTACAGGTATGCAGAGAATTTGCATCTTATGAATTAATAAATTACTATTATTGTCTAAGCTGTGCAAAACAACCTAACTCTGTTCTTACCTCTTGAAGAGCTAACAGTGCTGTTACTTGCCATCTTAACTCACTCCTAAAGTAAAACTTGTCAGCAACTTCTTTGACCTACAGTAAAAGTAAACAAGAAACTACACTTTTAATTTTTTCGGTCTTTACTTAATGTTATTAAATGTCTTCACCAGTTAGTTACATGGGGCAGTGACCAACTTGAAAGCTGAAGCTCCTTTGGTCATGGCACACATTCCACCCTGAATGGTTTGTGTAATTTAATGTTGTTTTATTTTACTTTTATGATGCAGTTACAATCCCCTACATGTACTGCACAGGGTTGTCACTAAGATTTCAAGTTGCCGGCTATTTGTTGTTAGTTGCCGGGGAAAGCCGCAAGCGGTTATGAAGCACGCTTATCTCCTTTTTAATGTAGAATTTTCGGGTGCTGGTTTTGTTTAATATAATGACAAAAGTAGCCGAGGGTCCTGCCCTGAGTAGCCGGGGGAAATTCCCGGCCCCCGGCCCTAATTGACAACCCTGACTGCACATAACTATCTACCCTTTATCAACACCATTTCTTCATTTTTAACGTATGGAAAGAATGGACTTACCACTCTCATAAATGGTGCTTTCCTCAGTAAAAGATGGGTTGTTTTTTGGTAATGTTTTATCTCCATGAGAGCTCTGGTCCCAGGCTTAAACCTCCTCTTTTCTGCAATGTTTCAAGCAATGTTTTAAGTTACAAGAAATTGGATAGATCAAACGAGTTGATTAAGTAAGTTATACCACCGTAAGGTGAATGGGAGGTGCTGATGTTTCGAGCGTTAGCCAATCGTCGGAGCGAAACGTCAGCACCTCCCATTCACCTTACGGTGGTATAACTTACTTAATCAACTCGTTTGATCTAACCAATTTCTTGTGTTTCAATTTCCCACCGACGCAGCACCAGTTTCTTTAGAAACTATCCCCACAATAAATGTTTTAAGTTAGTTTTGCAGTGTGACTACTCAAACCAAGGTCACCAAAACAAAATTTCATACCAATTACCCAATCTTGATTGAGTAGACTAAACAAGAGAATCTCTACAAATATTTTATAATTCACTTAAAATGCTTATAATTATTTTGCTCTATAACTGTATAAAACATATCAACAGTCATTGAAGTTGGTAAAAACTTGCCAGAAATCTGCTGTTCAGTATCAAAAACAGGCATTCAAAATAAAATTTTGTATGAATACTTGTAACTGGGTGATTTTGTAGAGACAAGGAAACCTATAAACTCATGCTCAGCTGTATAAAAATAATGAGATTTTCCACTGGATACTCTTTTGACTGACTGAGTGGGTAAGTTGGACAGTAAAAAATTTAGCTTAAAATCTATCTCCTTAACCCTTTTAGCCCCAATAGTGTCTTTATAGATTTTACTCTGGCTAACGCCAGACAATTTTACTTATCACAGGGAGATCCCTTGGAGCTTGAAGGGTTAAGGTCATGTTGTATCAACCAAGTGCAGCAAGGTCTGTACCTCATAACCTTGAGCTGCACTAAAATATTTCATTGTCCCACTTGATGAAAGAATAGTTCATCTACAGCATGCATTAAGAAGTATGGTGTGATATGGAAATCTAGTCCCAAACTTTATACAGTAGTTGGGGCACACATCCCCACTCAACTGTCAGCCTTGTTTCTAGGAATGGATGAAAGATGTTAGTCATATGAATGATGATTATGTATCTCCATCAGTCTTTCACTTCAACTGATAACATCCTTCTAGATCTGCATAATTGAACAAATCACAATTTGCGGCTAGTTTTCTGTATCACCCCCTACTTCATTATGCATGTCGTGATTATTATTGTGTTCAGGAGAATGCATGTTCAGGAGAATGCATGTTCAAACATTCTTTGTTTTCGAACTACAGGACCTGAATCCATACTGAGGTATGGAGCTATAAGGAAATGTAGCTCATTTGGCCTCATCCGATAATTGTCCATTACTATTACAATATAAGTTGACACTGTATTCGTACAGAACAACGATCGACAAACAACCAATGTGCCTTACTCTTTGGACTTTCAGCGTGTGAAATCATAGATCCTCTCTTCGAATGAATGACTTCAGATGAGGATGCATTGCGTCGTTGTGGCTCAGAAGTCTTTCGTTTTTCTTTAGAACTCCCAGGAACACCTCGAACCATGTTTAATTTCACTGACAGATCTGACCTCTTCAAGAAAACCAAGTAACGCTTTACTCGAGACGCTTTTTAGCACCAACTTGGGCCTGCAGTCAGCCAGCAACTCGTTTCGCTCCGAGGTCTCTAGCGCTATACGGGTAAAGAATTCCGAAAAGGCTTGGGGAAAGCGCAGATTTATCAGGGAAGAGTGGGTGGATGGGTAGGTTCTCCAATCCGAACGCTGTCTTCCATGGCGGCAGGTCTTTTTCTCTTTAATTTTTTACCCCATGGCATGAGATCTAGGAAGGATACTTAATTTTATTCACTCGATTATGTTAGACAATGTTGATTTATGCATTAATCCTGGATTAAACAACGTTTACCTCTGCCTCCCCTACTAAACTATGGTTTTAGTTATTGTCGTCCCAGCTGTTTTGCGGGGTGGTGGGAAGGCGTAAATTTGCGCAGTCTACAAGAAATTCAAAATGGCGTCTGTTTTAGAGATACATCCCAATGTTTAGGATGGTTTTCCTTCCTTCCTTCATCACGCAACACCTTTACGAATCAAGGTATGAAACGAAAAAATGTTAAAGAATATTAAGCTGCTGAGAAATGGAATTGAATGTCTTCGAAGTCATAAAAAGATTAATCACAATTTTTGTCAAGGTGGAGTGCAAAATAATGGCATCCGTTGGCGTACAGCATGTAGCTCAGTGTCAATTTTCAGCCCTCTTTTTCTTCCACCGTTCATCAGTATACAACTTTTAGAGTCCGAATATGAAAAGGAATAAGTTAAAGAATAGTCGACTGCGGAAGAATGGACTGGTATGACTTAAGCAACGGTGACATCAGATCACTAGCTACGGACTTTTTATGTTGTGATTCAGTTTTAACCTTGGTTTACATTTTATTTTCCTTTGTTTAAAACTCATCATCATACATTAACATTCCAAAAAAACGAAGGGAAGTAAAATTTAAACCAAGGAAAAAATTGAACCACAACATATACGTAGTGTGATTGTACGAAGAATTCTACAAGGAACAAACAGTTTTCTCCTTGTAGAACAAGACGCAAACTGTTGTACCTGGCCTTTCCATCGATTGTTTCCTATTTGTGAACGTCCTAACATGGTTTCTAATCATGTCAACTGTGAAAGAATTTATTACCTCTATTTCTTGTGATTAGTACAATCTCCTGAGCGATCAGCATCACATTTTGTCCATGAGGTGCATTATATAGCTTCAAGGAGCCTTTGATTTTTAACACAACTGTTTCCTAAGCATTCAGTATGCTTAGAAAGATATAAAGTTTGGAAATTGGTTCCTTTGATAACAAAGTTTTATTTTGACAGTCTTGAGGTCCAAGAATTATTTCAAGTCATTGTGATTTGTTACACTGTAAGTCAGCTGGCCTACACATCCTTACAGTTGGACATTACTTCCTGTGAATTTATACTTCAACAAAGGATGGCTACATTGGTGTCAAGGCATGGTGTGGCTTGCCACAAGATGGCTTGAACTGTCTTTCAGCAAAATCAATGAAACACCATGATCAAGATGTATCATTATATTTGTTGGTTGTTCAGTGTTGGGGAGTGATGTTTTGCTGTGTGCAACAATCCAGAGAATTAAGCTTGGTAGTTCATACTGACCTAAAATGGAAAATATGGCATTTACATGTAGAGATTTTGCCTCTCTTCCTTTGATAGTAAATACTTCCATCTATACCTGAAAAGCACTGTGAACAGCAAGCAGAATGCTAAGGGAAAGCAAATGCCATAAAAGTAATCCAAGAAGGATGAGAACTTGAGCTTAACTTGTAATGGAGCAAAGGCAAGAATTTTATTTCAATTGAAGTAAAATGACAACCTTGGCAGAGGTAAGTAACTTTCATGAGTCAAAATGCATGTAAATTTATTTTCAATTTCGATTTGAAAATTTGTCTTTGTTTGATTTAGCATTTCGCGTGAGTTTTGGGCTTATTGTAGTTTGTTTTGTGATTGGTATTTAGGGTTTTTGTTGGAAGATGAGTCCGATGACACTTGGATGTTTTCAGGGTCAAGTGATGAGGATTGTATGCCGCCAGTAATTCCTTTTATTCTTTCAATTTTATATTGCATGTGCATTTAACAAGCCAATTGTATCGATTTTGTCAATCTAAAAAAATAATCCTGTTACAAATCAAGCCTACTATCAATGTGATTATTTGTCATTCTCTCTCGGACTTCAGTCTTCGGCATTTTTACAACAAATGGAAAAATCGTACCTTCGTTCTTTGCATGATCTTTCTCAAGCTCAACGTTCATATAAAAAGATACTTTCTTATCAGAAAAAAGAGATTTTACTTTCAAGGAGAACTCTCCTCCTTTCCTTATCGTACTAAGGATCGTACCGTTTATTTATCTATTTGTGTGTCAGCTTTTTGTTGCAGTATCTCAACTCTCACATTCCTTTGCCTTTCTCTAGCTGATGATGCATGGATGTGACGGTAAATAAATTTAGTCCGAAGGGAAAATTCCTTGAACAATGCAATGGTTATTATGTGTTTTTTGCAAAGTACTATTCTTCTTTTAGATTTTAGAAAGTTCAAATTGATTTGTAATTGTAAATGAGTAAGGGCTAATATTTCTCAACCTCATTTAAAAAGAGGCTAAAAAACATTAACATTCCTATTCTTTCTATCCCTTCTTTTGTTATCAGAGAGACAATTACGATCTCCGCCTCTACATAGGTCATGTTATCTTGCACACTGAGGAGTTCATTGGCAAAACAGGGCGGTATGCAGAAATGTGAACCTTGACATTGTGCTTTTACAGTTCAATTCTTTTCAACACGAAAAGAAAATAAGGAATATTTTTTTTGCAGGAGCATAATCACAGAGAGGAAGAGGAAACTGACAGAACCGCAAAAACCGAGCAAAAAAATGAAAGAGGACGCGAAGAAAGGCACAGGGACTCGCGCCTATAAAGGAAAACTCAGAAGAAAATCAAGAATAAAGGTTAGAAAAAGTTTAAATTTCATACACTTTACTTATTTTATTTCCTCAAGATTTTGAAAACGCAATACAAAGTGATCTTATCCTCTCCGTTTGGCTTTTTTTTTTTTTTTCAGAGAAAATACAAATCAGAAGAGTGGATTCTAAATATGAAGCAAAACAGAACTGAGAAACGACAACTGAAACAAACGGTAACTAATTTAAGAAATCAAGGCTCAATGTTCAGAAAACAAGGTGCGCGGGGATAAAGGGTGAGGTAGTGAGCCACCAAGCGCGTCCACCTTCCCGTTAGCAACATTCCCATAACACCAACGGAACCGCGAACTCACGACCCATGGCGCAAAGCGCACCAAGAAAGACCAAGAAGCAACCGATGGGGACGAAGCTGCGTCACCCTGTTAAGTTTGAGGCTCTCACGCGTCTCATGCACGCTCGGGACTTCGTTTAGTGTCCGTATTAGCGAGATTCCGTAATAGCGGGAGTATATTTCCAGTGAAACCTGTATAGCCGGGGATCTGAATTTTGTCCGTAATAGCAAGTGTCCGTAACAACGGGGTGTCCGCAAGGCGAGAGTTGACTGTAGTTGCTATCATGAAAAAAAATTAACATTATTTGTGCAGCAGGGTAATACTTACAAAGACCCGACAGGGAGTTGTACGTTAGCCAATATTACGAACGTAAACCACCAATACGTTGGAATGACCGTTTGTTCATTGTAGGATACAAAACAAGCCAGAGATTCTAAAGAAAAAAATGATGGTAGGTATCATCAAAACACCGGTGGCAAATTTTATTTATAAAATAAAGTTTGAAACTGGTTACCGTCGTAAATTCAAAGCACACAGTCCGACGCCCCTTCTGTAACTCATAAGTCATCATTTTTTAGACGCAACAGCTACCCTTTCCGCGAGAAGCAAAGGAAATGGAGACGTCTGCACGCAGGCTAGGCATTTACTAGCCTACTTGGGTTTAATGTTAGCATTTCGTTCGCGTTCCAAGGCATCGCAAACCTCTATGCTCATTTCACAAATCCGTGTTTAGCGGTGTTTTTTAAGGTTTTGGGTAATTTTTGGGGATGTTTGGGAAGAGATAGTCTTAGTGAGATCAATGAGATTGAAAAAATAAGAGCTAAACAAAAACAGTCCCCTGAAAACCTTAACTGTCTGGTGGTGTTACAACAATAATTGTATTTCTTCTATCCCTTCTTTTAACCTCTTAAAAATTCACCCAATTAACGTTTACCCCTGCTTTAATATAGCTAATGATGGGTATTTTTCACTTTTTACACAAATTCCACCGTAGGTAATTAAACTGAACTTACGTATAACCTATATCATATCAGGGGAAAAGACAATAAACATCCAAAGTCTTCCAGATGAAGTACTGGAGATGATACTTCAACTGGTGTGTGAAAGTGCTGGCGACAAAGCAATTTGGCGGCTTAGTCTAGTATGCCGCAGTTGGAGAGAAATTGTCGGTGACAAGCAGTTCCGCCGACGTCTCCATTTCAAATGGCTTTCCACGGTATATGATTGGAAAAACGCGTCCAAAGAATTTAGAGATCAGTACTACGTTATGTATGACATACGAGAGTGTTTTGGATGCAACGAAAAAGACAAGGATGTACCTGGATTTATGCAGCAAAGGGGATCGTTAAGATTCTATTCGGACTCTGCCGATGCCATGCACCCTGGCTATTGTTCGGAATTTTGTGCACGGGTGTCTGGACCTTATTCAGATATGTTAGATGATCAACGACGATATTCAAATTGACAATTGTTCATCTGATATTGTATTTGTAACCTCACTCTTTGCTGCAAGGGAACGAAGGAAAAGATTACAACGTCGAGAAACATGTTAGTTTACTAACCAAAAAAAATCTCGAAGAAAAAAAAATCTCGAATTTCTTGAGTTAAAACGTATCGAGTGTAATTAGTAATTGCAATCTTATTTATATCTGTAATTAATATCAGTTATGCCAATAATCATAACACCATTAAAATATAATACAGAATTGTACGTCACAGTTGATAAATTTCTTATTAGGAATCTATAATTTCCCTCGTCACTTGTTTTGTATCAACAAAATAGTAATAATAGATGATAAATAGTATACATTGTAATAGATTATGAAAGCTATAAAGTTGAAAAGTTGAAGATAAAACAACACTGACCACTCACAGAAAGGTTTATTAAATAGATTTAGGCAAACCTAAAAGCGGAGCTCCTCACACAGTCCCTCCAAAAATGCTTAAAAACTTTTAGAAAGAACTCAGCTTTATGCTTATGTCCCTCCAAAAACGCTTGAAAACTTGTAGGAAGAAACTTTTTCCTCCAAAACCGCTATGAATAATCCGTTTCTTCAGCAAAACATTGTAGACTGCTGTAGACTGCTGGCTGTAGGTTGTGTAGCCGCGGCAAGCCGCGAAAAGCGCGCGAAAAACAAAGCCTCGTTTCGATTTAAGACCTTCTAAATATCCCGGATGACTATGGCCGCCATGTTGGGGCAACATCGTCGTCGCTAGGCGCACGCGCCCGCGAGCCATGCCGCTAGCCACGATGACCATGAAAACTCAAACGCATGGTTTTCTCAATTTCTATCCTCGCACGGTAGTTATGGGGCTCCGCTCTGCGGCTCTTCGAGCCGCTGTGGAGCTCCGCTATAATTGCCATTGTACGTAATAGCAACATGGCTTAAGACCTGCACGTACCATAATATTTTCAGTGTATTTTCATCCCGTAAAAGTGCACAGAGTGATTGTGTCTAATAAATGTTGGTATAGATAATGTTGGTAAATAGATTCATGTCTCATTCTACAGCCGAATGAACCCAATGTTCGAATATTTTCTGTCCTCGGGGGTCCTCGGTTTTATACAAGCCATTCATAAACGATCACTTGCATTCGTTGTAAATGGACTATTTCTTTCACAACAGAGCATTCAAGCAAGAATGGCTTCAATTCAACATGGTTTTTAAAATTCCAGAATTTCCATTTACAGTGCATTTTACCGAAACTAGAAATAACAAAAGACATTTGGTGCCCAAAAATAATGCAATTTTATAAGACAAAAGCCTTTGTGATAAAGGTGGATTAAATATCGCGTAAATTTTTTGCCGAAGAAGAGTTCTTAAATGCACTAAAATTTTAGATGTTGTAGCCGTGTTTGAACAATTTGCGTTTCGTTTCTTTGACCTAGCAGCCGAGAAACTGTTTTCGCCGCTCTTAATTCCTCTATTGAATGATATACAGAGACTAACTTTCGCATTTTGGCAGGCAAGGTGAAATTGTACATTTGAAACCGTCACCGTGGCCATAAAAACAAACAAAGAAAAGCTGACGCTCTCTAAAAGGAATATTTAGGTTGCTAATAACATAAACTATTAAAATACATATCAAATTAGAGGTCAGGCAACAGGTCAGATAAACACTCCAACAGGATCCGATTTCCGAACGCATTGCGTGTTTCTCTTACAGTGCTCTCAGCTAGCTTTTCGTCACATTTAGGGATTCGGGAGTAAATATTTCATGAATGACGTATCTGATAACCTTTGTTAGGTAAATAACACATAGCTATTCAGTGTATAAGTACAAAAAGTGATTATATGTATTGGCCGCATGTTACAGGGGCCTGATATGGTAGGTCGGGGCCTGATATGGTATGTCGGGGCCTGATATGGTAGGTCGGGGCCTGATATGGTAGGTCGGGGCCTGATATGGGGGGTCTGATATGGTAGGCTACGTTCCAAATCTATTAGCAAATATGCCCCACTCTGGAATAAGCACCATATTTGGCACCAAAATGGTCGTGTGTTCCGCGCCTGATTAAGCGCCGTAGTTTGCTCAAAAAAGTTAATAATCAAATAACTTGTATTTAGTAGTTCCAAAAAAGCAAAACGTAATAAAACAGTCATGATTGAAAAATGCTGTGAAAGTCCCTGCTCTTAAAAATCCACTAATGACTCAGTAGATAGATTAAACTATGAATGGTAATTATTCTTATTAATTTGTTGATAAAAGATAAAATCTGAAAAGTGTTGGAGCATGATCCGGCACAGCTTGGTTACTCACAACGTACAGGGTAACATAAACATTAATTGGATAGCAAAAGAACTTAATGCAACAACAGAAACCCGAGACGAAACGCTCAGTAAGTGTACCACCTCTTTGTTAAAGTTATCACAAAGTTAACTTTCTTCGCAGTAGTACTGCTCTGAGCTGCTTTAACTTGAAGCATTATTAGGGCTAATAATTCTTGAGCTATTCTCTATAAAGTTTGAAACCACAGTAATTTCAATCCCTAGCTTGTTCCCCAAGCAGCTTTTTGGGATATTCTGCTTTAGAATGCCAAGCTTTAAAAATGATCAATTCTTTCAGGTGAATTCCATCGGCAGTGAAAGGATTATTGCAAAGGTGCTGTATAACTTTGATTTGTAATTTCAAAGGGGTCATCGGCGTCCTCATACCGAGACTTGCTGCACCACACTGTACCAATTTGTCACTTACTGCATGAAACATGAAGTTTCCATCCTTTGAGGTTGAAGGGTCTCGGTAAGTTAGTCCAGCAACTTGTACCTGCCTGTCAAGCTTTTCTTTTTTCTTTTTCTCCTGTACGTTCGGACTTCCGAGCATGTCGAACTTCCGAGCAGGAGGTTTGGATTTCAAGCCCTGGTGCTGGCATTGTGTTGTTTCCTTAGACAAGAAACTTAACTCCACACTGTCTCTCTCCACCCAGGTGTATAAATGGGTACCAGCGATACAATGCTGGGGGTAACTTGTGTTGTTTCCTTAGACAAGAAACTTTACTCCACACTATCTCTCTCCACCTAGGTGTATAAATGGGTACCAGTGATATAAAGCTGGGGGTGACCCTGCGATGGACTAGCATCCCATCCAGGGGGGAGTAATAATACTCCCAGGTGCTTCATTCTAGTGAAACCGGGATAAGCTCGTGCCGTGTGGGCCTCCTGTGACTCGTGTTCGCCTTTACCAGTAAGCCCAGCGCCTTTGTATCACGTAGCTTTCTTCATAGCTTTCATATGCTATCTTCACGAGATCAAGTCAGATTTAGACACAACTATTAGGTATCCTCTAAATTTGGCCGCGGGATATTTTGGTCCGTAACTTGACAACAGAAATTCATCTTGCTTCGAATGTACGTAGAGAGTGTGTATGTTGTAGTTCAATTTTATCCTTGGTTCAAATTTTATTTTCCTTTGTTTCAAACTTATTATCATAAATTACCATACCAGAAAAGGAAAATAAATTTTGAACCAAGAACAAAAGTGAACTACAACATGTACGTGAACTTGGGTCGACTTTCAACCCCGGGGGTGGGGGGGGGGGGGGTACTCCCATATATGGGCTATATAGGTACGTGCCGCGGAATAGGGTATGGTTTTTGAGGTTCTCGGTCCTTAAATAGGGTATCTTTTTTGACCCTTTTGTTTCTGTGTCCCTGGTGTGGTCCTTAGATAGGGTAGCTTAATTGTATTATCTAATACTGGAGTGTGAAAACGCCCGCCTAAACGAACGGTTTTTTTTAAACTTGATGTATCCGTTTAAGTATTAACAAAGTGATTTTGCAACAGAGGTTTAATAGGGTGTCATTTTTCGGCTTTGGGCCTTAAAAAGGGTATCAGTTTTCGCTTTCTTAGTCCTTGAATAGGGTTAGGGTTCACGAACCTTCGCGGCACACCCCTGTCCAAAATTCGCGGAAGTGCCCCCCACCCCGGGACTGGCGCGAGTTCACTGGTTCGCTCTCGGCTGTGCATTAGTGCACATGATACTACCATGATACCGGTACGGGATCTCTTACCCGTATCATGTTAAAAGAAAAACAGCCACTCGATGCAGTATGAAATCGGAATTTCAGTGTACTCATATGAAACGGTTAACGCATGTCTTTCATAGTCACGATATATACACACATACATACATACATTAGTGGCTCGTCCCCACGGGGCCTTTCAGAGTCACTTTTTTACATTAAACAAAGATCTTTTTTTCTTCAATAAAAACCCACTTGCGCAAGGCTTCCCAGAATCCCCTGCACTACTCACTTCGTATGAGGTGAATGGTGTTCAATATCCCGATAAAGTGAGCTGCGTTGGTGTATACTAATTCTGGTTAAAGACTACTAATTGTAATTTTTCTACACTTTAATTATAATTCTTTAGAATGAATGTGTTCTACCGCAATGTTTAGTTGACCTTTCTGTTGCCTTGAACGAAGGTTTATCCTGATTCGTGACTGAGACGTAAAATACAAGTCATCCTTAATTAAAACCTTAGCTTCCGTTGCGAAAGTTTAAATTGTCACTAGTTAAATCTTTGAGTAAAATATAAAAACATGAATCCCAGATGATTTGAATGAGTCTGACCTTATCGGCAGAAAATTGGTTCAAACCAACTAGCCAATCGGAATAACCCTTTAATTGCTATCTAGAGGGTTAATTTCCTGTACATTATTATATGCTAAAAAGAAATACGACTTGAAAGTTCCACGAGGAAAAAAATTGAGTGAATTGGGAAAGACAATAATTTCAGCTGCTCACCAAATTAAGGCTGTGTCTACATAATATCGGATACCACTTGCGCCATTACAAAAACCATATCAGGTAGAATTTTTGTTCACACACGCAACACTAGTTTCGGAGCGATTTTTGTCTCGGCAAGCCAGGCTTAGCTTGTTCCAGTTCTGAGCCGGTTTCGTTCACATTAGGCCTGAACACTGATTTTTCATGTCGACGCGAAAAGCTGTCCGGTATAGTGTAGACATAGCCTAAAAGAGTTTGGATGTATGTTCCCTAGAGAACGTTTTAATTCACTCTGAGGCATTTTGCAAATCCACGGAGTTATCCAATCGTGCTTGCTGCACTTGCGATGGCTTTCTGTACCAACTTAGCAAGCGCAAATCTCTCTGCTTCATTGTCGACCCGTTGTTGGGGATATCTCGGCCCAAGGGAAGATTATGTCATGCATCCAGTTTACGTGATCACCGTCTATTTTACTTGCGTCATAAATGCTATTTTTGCTGTTTTTACGGTCGTTGGAAACACCACAGTTATCGCTGTTTTCTGGAAAAATCCTTCGCTCCGTACACCAACCCACAGTCTCCTTTGCGGACTGGCGGTATCTGACCTGGGGGTCGGTCTTGTTACTCAGCCATCTTTGGTCGTAAGCAAACTAGCGGAAGTCCAGCTTTGGAACAATGTTTGGTTTTGCACATCTGAGATTGCTGTTAAAATTTTGGGTTTGACTATTCCTTCAATATCTGGTTTGATTTACACGGCGATTTCCATCGAGCGGTTTTTGTACGTGCGATACCGCTACCCATTGACTGGGAAACGGCTTGTTTCCTGTTACCTTGCGATTGCATTTCTTGTTGCATTTTACATAACCTTCCGTTCCTTCTTTTGCAAGAAAGAATGGTATAGAATGGCAGGACCTGCACTTTATTTTTTTATTGTTGCGTTTGGGGCGATCACAATGATTACATGTTATTACAAAATTTTCAAACTCATTCGTCAACAACAATCACAAGTCCATGTTCAGCTGGCCTCTCTACCGACTGGTTTTAGCAACGTCAACATTGCTAAATACAAAAGCTCCATCTATACCATCTTGCTTACCCTGCTATGCAGTATAATCGGTTTTCTCCCTTACTCAATTTGTCTTCTTTGTATTCCATTTTCCGGCAAATCTGCTATCCCGCAAACAAATGTAACAGTCTTAATAACTATCACGTGGTTATTCATGAGCTCTGCTTTGAACCCAGTTATTTATTGTTGGCGAATCAAAGAAATCAGAGCCTTTTTCAAGAACATGTTGAGCAAAATAATTTTTTAAAAACTGGAGCCATATTTGAATTAGTGGGTGTTTGCATGAGAAAGCGCGCCCTGGCGCGACTTTCATTCTAAGATGACTAACTGATTTCGCTTCGTGTTTACATCGTTAAGGAACGCAGCGTGGCCGAGTGGTGAGGGAGCCGGACTTGTAATCTGGTCAAGGTCCCGGGTTCGATTCCCGTCCTGACCACTACCTGGATATGTAATACGGTAATCCCGATTTTTAAATCCTTCATATCATCGACCACGCTTGTAAATAGCCAACTGGTCTGCCTTCCGCCAGTTTGGATTCGCTCTCGATTTCTATGCGTGAAAGTTGACTCGGGCTGCGCCCTCGACAACTATCACGCGATAGAAATCTCCAGCTCATAATCTAATTGTTTTATAGAAACAGGAATTCTAACTAATCAGCGTGCATATTTTCTTAGAATTGTTTTCTAAAACTGTTTAGAATTTAGGGATTGACTATGTGGGAGCTAATTACAATTAGAATAAAAAATCTAAAATTATGTTTTAATACTAATTTTAACTGTAATTATAATATCAGGTGGTATACAAAATGTAGGGTTTGGCTCTCTGTGATCCACATCCAAGATGCAACTGGTGTGTTGACTGTCATAGAGAAGTGTAGAAAGGTCTACTTTATGAATCCTAGTTTTAAAGGATAACAGGGTAGGTGACTCCCTTATGTTCAAAGGAAACGTTCTTCAGATTATTTAACCCAAGCATAAGAGAATGTTTGCCAAAGGTGATTGTCGGATTCTGGGTTCGTGTATTTCTAGTTTAGAGAATGGATACGCAGAGCTCTAGTCATACGCAAAGGCTTTATTCAACTGATTACAAGATGAGAATAATACAAAGATATAGTCGTAGGTGTCACGTGATTACATTCCTCCTTTATAGATCATTGGTATAGAATTATTTATAGCATACATCAATCATTACATAAGTCAATGAGTATTCAAAACACTACAGTGATAGTGTCAAATCTAGGTACGACGTAATCTTTGTTTCTCAAAATGTAAAAAAAAACTACTTAACTGTATACATAAGGATTGCTGCCCTGCATCCTGGTACTCTGAAGGAACATAGTCGAGCCATTTTTGATAATTTTCATTACAATATAGCTACGTTCTTACGCGCGCTCTGATTGGTCAAAAACCCATGTTTTATTAGAGTATAAAACATAGAAAAAGCGTGTTTTATTGTTTTTCGCCACATTACCTCTACTCGACAATTCTGTAAGAGACGGCGAAAAACATTTTCTTTGAAGAATTTCATGATGGAGTTCTCTGCGAAGCAGCAGAAAGTTTTGAAGCTGAGAATAATAAAACAAATATAGAAGAAGAAGCGAAAACAGTCGAGAAGTTGGTATTAAATGGCGTCAGTTGTTTCTTCTCGCGGCATGTAAAATTTATATCATAAAGCGAATAAAGAAGCCTAAGCCGTGTATTACACTGTGATTAGACACTCCGGGCATTTGAGAACAATCGAGAAATGTAGAAAACACGAGCCGCAGGCGAGTGTTTTCTACATTTCACTCGTGTTCTCAAATGCCCGTCGTGTTTTATCACAGTGCAATACACGGCTTAGGCTTCTTTATTTGTTTAAATAAATAGATGATTATAACTAGATGCGTATTCCGTGAAAACAGTACTAAGACTAAGGTGAGCTAGAGGGTATCGAGATAAACGATAGGTCAAGTAAATGTGTTCAGTTTTTGCAGTTATCATGCGGGCACAGGAGCGTAGCTAGGGGGGTCCTGGGGTGCCCGTGACAACCCCCCCCCCTTGGTAGGTCTTCTTCTTCGCCGTGACAAGAGTGAGTAGCCTCTGTGACCCCCCCTTTGAAAAATCCTGGCTACGCCCCTGGGGCACAATAGATAAGTCCCTGCTTGGGGGGTCATTATTTCACGTCGCCAGTGAATAAGTAGAAAAATAAAAGTTCATTCAGAAGCCAACTGTTGTCACGATAGATATGAAGGAGTTAGTTTCTTGAGAAACTGGTCTTGCGTCGGAGGGAAAATAAAACAAAATATGTTTTACCAAACTAGTTGATAATTAACACTTGATAACTGGTCTCGAGAGGAACAGTGAATTTTATTTCCCGAGAATATCAATGTTTCCCGAGACCTACTCGAGGGAAACATTGAGTTTCGAGGGAAACAAAATTCACTGTTCCCCAAGGGACTAGTCTTTAAGTGATTTGTTATATAGCAAAAACAAATTGAACTCTCTGATCACGTGCAACAGCTGTCCAAATTTCGTGGGTAACAGTGAACGGTTTTCCGTTTGACGTCATAGTTTTCGCAATGTTGCCCGCTCATTGTATTTGGCGGTAAACAGTTTCATTGTTAGATGTCATGTGACCATGAACAAGCCAATGAATAGACTACTTTCATAAATGGCGGCCGATTTATTATTGTTTTGTATGTATGTTAATTAGACCCACTGACCTCATTTTGGAGAAAAATTTTATTGAATTTTGCACATCCTAGCGAGGCCAGTAAGGCTCATTACCATGAAAACATAATAATTTTTTGTTTGCTCACCAATTTTTTGCGAACCCCTCTGCACGAATTTTTTTACTACGTGTGAAAAAGTCACAATTGGACCTCCCTTCTGCACGATTTTTTTTTTTTTACCTTCTTCCTTGCATGAATTTTTTTTCTTGGCATTTTCCCTTGCATGATTTTTTTTTGTTTCCCCCCCCCCCCATCACTTTTCTAATGGTCCGTCCCTAACAAAGTACTGGTAAGTTGTACCAACGAAAGATTTCATGAGTGCTGACGTTTTCGAGCTCTGAGGAAGGGCTAGCGCTAGAGATTCCTTGAACCTTAAGGTGGTAATACAATTAAAACTTACTTTATCAACTTGTTTGCTAACTATTTTTTTTTGTGTGTGTTACCATGATAACTTACTAAAAAAGGGTAAATAACTAAATTGTATATGTGTTATTGACCAAGCGTGAGGTCAAGATGGCTGCATATTGTGGCGATAGTTTCTAAAGAAACTGGTGCTGCGTCGGTGGGGAATTGAAGCACAAGAAATTGGGTAAATCAATCGAATTGATAAACTAAGTTATACCACCATAAGGTAAAAGGGAGGTGCTGACGTTTCGAGCGTTAGCACTTCGTCGAAGCGAATGGCAATCTTATCATCACAGATCATTACACTAGCTCAAGGCTCAAACTTGCAATCACAGCCTGAGTGTCGGTCAGAGACCTAAATACCACCTCCCGAAGACACGCAAGTCCTTTTGATAATCACTTCCACTCAGGTTGTCGAAACTTCAGTCAAACGTCATCAACAACGGTTCTTCTCAGAAGTACTTACCCAAGGATGTAGCGTGATACTTGACCTATTACGTCATGGATATCATTGGCCAATGGTAGGTGCTGTTATATTCCATAGCATTTCATCACAGCCTATGCGCTGAAATAGAACCTCTCTTGCTATTGGCTATATCCTTCTATGACGTGTCAAGGTCACGGCTGTCACTGAGCATGAGGTCTCAGCCATCTTGCTGCACATGGAAGACATTTAGTTCCAAACCTAACAAAGTTAACCGCGCGAATAATTTTTTTTTTTTTCAAAAATACAGAAGGGTCGGTGTTACAGAGTTCCTTGAGCATTCTATGTGCGTTATTTGGTCATTCCAATATTTAGTAGAATATTATTCTTGTTCTGATTATCCACTTATGATCCTTAAGAGTAGCACCTCGTTCTCTTATTATTCTCGTCATTTGAAATTTTCTTTTCCCAACCCTCCCTCCCCAGCAAACAAAATAACCAACTGGTCTGCCTCCCGCCAGTTTGGATTCTTAGCAAAGTTTACAATGCACGGCCCCTAAGCTTTCTAGCTTTAATCACCATCGTGGATAAATAAAGTTTATTATTCATTCAAAATATTTCCCCGATTCTGATTGGCTTAAAGCACACGTTTAATTCACCATAACCAGTTACTGATGACCAAATTTGGAAGAATTTTGACTTTAACGAGGAAATGACGTCAAAAATGCAGCGTTTTCGCAGGTTAATGCACCGTTAACCGAGAAGACCTGGGGACGAGCTTGTGTTATTTTGTTGTTTTGTTATATTGCTGGTGGGTGTGAAATTTGTGAAAATGAAGCTCATTTTCTCCTTTAAGTGTTTGAAAATATTTTGATAAATAATAAAGCAATTAATGAATTTGGCCTTCGTAGGATATGAAGAATTAAGCGGATCTCGGTAGGGTGTTATCCACCTCGGCCTACGGCCTCGGTGGATAACACCTTCCTCGATCCGCTTAATTCTTCATATCCTACTCAGCCTCATTCATTAATTGCTAATTCTTTCCACTCTTTTTCTTGCAGCGTCCTCCCATACTCACCCTCCCCTCCCCCCTTATTAAGAAGTGATTGGTTCCTTTTACCTCCTCAGAGAAAAGAAAACTAATCAGTATGCAATCCCCTGTTTGGCGGGAGATTCGTAATGCAAATGTTGTCAAATTAATTACTCATTCTGTTTTTCATTGTCACCTCCATTCGCCAAAGCACGAGGTCGACTAGAGGAAACGGCTTCTCTAACTCCAATATTCCTTCCTCAAGCCTTTAAATTAGTCTTGCTTTGAAAAGAAAATTTCAAGACCAGAGCACGTTGTCCTTGCTATGCTCAAATTTGTCACTGAGACGCGAAAAAGTCTCGCAATACGGTGGAGGCGAGTGAAGAAAGCACATGGCAGAGTATTCTTCTCAGGGTCCTCTCAAGGTAAGAAGAAATTTTGTATTTAACCTTCTTTCTTTCAAAATTGCATTGGGAGCAAGTAGAAAGCTGTTTTCAAATTCCGCTTGGTGAAATATTTTAAACCAAACGAAAACAAGTTGAACGTAGAATTACTCTTGGATAGTAGCGTGCGTATGTGGTGAACTGAGCTTCATGGCGTCTGCAACGATAGGGTGTGGGAAACTCTATTCACTACAAAATTTAAGCGAGCTTATTTCATAAGAAATTGCGATTTTTCTTGACTTTCTTTGGACGTTAAATTTGGCAATGGCCAAACCATTTACCGACCCCGAGGGTGTTCGCTCACAAACGGCATTAACTTTTGGCAAGAAACTGGCTTAAGTCCCTTGCACCGTTGTAAATTTTGAGTGGTAGATTTTGAGTTCTGTTTTGAATTCTGTGGATTAAGATTCCCTCGGCAATCAGACATATGCCACGTTTCAAAATGTTTAAAACCTCACTAAATGGGACAGATTATTTTTAGTGCACTGTATAAATTTAAGAAAGTTTTATTACATAGGTTTTTTTTACTATATACTTCTTAAATGGTTCATTAGAAAATGTATTCCTGTTAATATAGTTAGTTTATTCTTTTATAATTTTTCATACGACTCCTAGGAAGAGCATTTTAATGATACGATTTCGCGTTTTTGAATAAATATTGATAATGATGATGATGATGATAATGATGATGATGATGATGATGATGGCGATGGCGATAATGTTGCTAACAAGCAATGTTTCTTTCCGCAGTGCCAGTGCAGACCGCTTTGTAACTTGAGTTTATTAGTCAAAGAATACATTCTTGGCAGAGGTGAGTTTGCTGTTTATGAATTCAATTTTTGTGCCTGTCGTTTGTTAGTTTTATGTTTTCGGAGCAGCCTAGCATACCCCGCCACTTCATTTACATGTGTCGGTCTCTTTTGAAAACCGAGGCACATTACAATGGACTCTGTTGTTATTCGTCAGTATGTTAATGAAGTGGCGGAGTATTCTGAAATTTAGCCATGTTTTCAGTTACGAATGAATAGATGTTGGTAAATTGATCAAGGAATAACTATAAATAGGAAATATGTAGTACAATACGGAAAAATTCAAAGTATTTCAACGTTTTGCTTAGCTATTCGCCAAGATAAGAAAGAAATCCATAATAGAAATATGAAAGAGAAAAAGTGGAAAGGAACAAATACGTGGGACAAATCGGAATGATTCCCGCACAGGTTCCTACTTCATTATGCGTGCTGTAGATATACTATTTCTTTTCTCCAAAATATGTAAAGTTTGCGCGTACAATGCCCAAGACAATACAGCTACAGCATGCATAATGAAGTAGGGACCTGTGCGGAAATCTTGCCGACAAATCTTTTCCTCGCTTGTAATAAACAGTATTTTTGTCTTACTATTGCTTATTTATGCACGTATCATATCAAGTTTCCGATTTTCTCTCAGGTTACC
>OX453281.1:6831508-6891508 GCA_949710005.1 Ricordea florida
AGGCTGGAGTACTTGAAGGCAAAAACAGCACTTCTAGTAAACAAAACACTCCAGTATAAATCGAGGATTTTGCTTGGTAGGCCGACAAAGCAAAGTTTGCCGTCGTAACTTAGAATCGGTAGGCGCGATAGACGCTTCTCTTTGTTTGTGAGCCAAGTTAAATCTTGATTTACGCTGGAGTGTGATCGAATGGTCACTAATCGGGCACAAAATCTCTGGTGTAAATTAATAATTTAACTTAGCGAGCAGCGAAGTGAAACTTTTCATCGCGTGGGAGACTTAGAAATGTGAAGTGCAAGCTTCACTTTGCGGTTTTGTGACCCAAGTTAAAGCTCAATCTATGCTGGAATACTTGAAGACAACAGAACTTCAAGGAGAAAATATTCCGGTGTGAAATGAGAATTTATCTTGGTGAGCGCACGAAGTGGAACTTTTCATCGCATTGTAGGCTTAGAAATGTAAAGTGCAAGCTTTCCTTTGTTTGCGAGCCAAGCTAAACCTTAATTCATGCTGGAGTATTAGCGGCAACAAAAACTCCAGCGTGAATTGAGGATTTCACTTGGCTTGCAGACAAAGCAACGGTTGACACTTTACATTATAGGACACCAGAATTAGAATAACACAAGTCATGTAAATTAGCTTCTTTATTCAGTAACACAATTCACTCTTGTAAACAACTACTTAGAAATACAAATAAAGAAATGAAAGATAAGAAAATGAGTTGTATTTTAATGAACATCACCCTTTGAATTTTTTTAAAAAAAAAAACGGCGCATGCGTATTTGGCACGCCGTATTTTTTCTAAGTCTTTTGGCGGGAAAATTGCCAACATTTGAGCAGGGGTCACCCTAGAAAATTAAAAAAAAATTGGCGCATGCGTATTTGGCGGGAAAATTAGACCAAATTGAACAGGGGTCTGCTGGGAAGACTCGTTATGCAAATAGAAAAAGGAGACTGCAAGTGGAGAGTGCAAATATTAAACCAGTGCATGATTATTGAATAATCGCGCATGGGCAGAAAGGCAAAATAGAGACTTAGTATTTTTTCGAACAAAAATTTTCGCGCATGCGCACTGATCCAAAATCGAGACTTAGTATTTTTTGAGCGAAATTTCTTGCGCATGCGTTCTGATACCAAATGGAGACTTTTGAATTTTTTGATTGAATGAATTTTTTTGGAACGAGATATTGCCAGCTGAAACGCATCGCTTGTGCACTGGTTTAACTTTTACAAACTCAGCTCTGGTTCAACACTCTTTATTGGTTTCAACAGTGTACAGTCTGGTTAGATTTCTTCTGTTCTTTGGCTTGTGTTTCTTGCTTTCACATCTGAAAATACAAACATACAAACATACATACAAACAAACAGCAGTTAAACCCTGAATCACTTTGCATGGCAGTCTTTTAGATGTGAATATACAGGAGGATGATTGCAAGGTTTTGGCGGCCGTTTGCTTCCCCAAAATACTTTAAACTTGGATTTGCCTCGAGATATGTTTTTCAGTCAGTGAGCGGTGAAAACGACACAGTTGAGCTCGCTGAAAAATATTTAGCCACCTTCATGTAAGAAAGCTATCACTAGTGGATAAAATCATACGTGCACTAACAAGTAAACATATAGGAATATAGGAGTAGAATTTTTTTGACAGCACTATCCTCAAAATACTTCGTGAAAATCATTCGGAGGCTAGCGATAAAGTGATGCAATTTCAGTTCTTTGTAATCTAACTTTCACTGGATAAGGCTAAAGCTTACTCAGAGAACTCCTCTGTGTCAGCTTTGTCAAATTAGATTGATTACATGAACCACTAGATACTTTCAAAACACTTTAGAAATCTGATCAGCAATTCTCCTTAGTGGGTACAATGCATTTTTTTGTGTGCCGGTTTGGAGAATCTATTGATTACCTCTGCAAATGAAAATGACTTAAAAAGCGAAAACAAAAGGTGCAAACGCCTTAACAGCGTGTTTGAAAATAATACTGCAATCTGTTCACGACGAAAGAATGTCATTCAAAATACTAAAAGGAACAGGCTGGGTGTTCTGACTTTAACCATACTGTGCCTCAGATCAGTTTCCCTGTGTATGTTGTTTGTTATGTGGCTAACATAGAAATCATCAGAAGTGGGGAACTTACAATTGCATGACAGAAAAATTCTAAGAACCTTGAACCTTTAATTCTTCTTAATATTTCAGATTAAGCACTGTGGAATTTAATGAATTTAGGACTTTAAGGAAACTCCACACTGCAGTCAGAATTCAAAGAAAAAAATTGAAACGGCATTAGAGCGAGAGACTGCTTTTGGATAAAGTAGCCCTAAAGTCAATCATGATACTACCTCTGCTTTGGAATTTACGTAAAAATATTTCGCGCAAAGTGGATCAAAACTTTGAGCAATCAGCACAAAAAAAGCTTTGCCTTGTTCAAGTTTTTCCTCCAGATCCAGAGAAACACACAACAGCCACATAAACAGTCAATCTACAGTAAAAACAGTTGGGATCGAGTCAGATCTTACCTTTGATCCTAGATCAGCGTGTGAGGAGACGATTCAATAAAGTACTTGAAACCAAATTCCGTAAACTTCGGAGATGAAAGAAAATGAAAATTTGTTAGGAAGTAATCTCATCCAATGCAAAGAATATTGTAAATACAAACAAAAACATCTTAATAAAGAAATTTTAATTTTCAAGAGAAAATATTGCTTGAATAAGAAACGGAAATCCACTGTGGCTGTTATGTAAACCTGATTGATAAAATGTAGAAGTAAACTATACTTATCTTAAGCCAGGTTCATTGTGACATGTTTCTCGTATTCAGTTTGTTGGTGGCCAGTAGACTGAACTTGATTAACATCGACAATGGCCTTTTCCTTGGGCTGCCTGTGGACACTTTGATAACAAGAAGACATTATTTTTCGTTTTTCTAGCATTATATACGTGTACTAAGCTGAAGTTGAGAAATAACTGAGTAATCACATTGTTTAAATGAACATTAATTGCATATATCAATTGTAAAATTTTTAAATTTGTTTGGAAACGCTTAGTTTAAAATAATCAACAGTGCTTTGCAAGAAATAAAACCGCTCGAAATATCTTAGCAGCCGCTAGCAATATCCTTTACTTGTACAGCAACGAAGACACAAATGATAAATGCAATACAGCTACCTACCTGAAAGCAGATACAAAGAACTTGATCTCCTGATGAGTTCCGTTTGCTTTAGGAAGGCTTCAACGGCCACATGTTCACCAACTTTCTTTAAATGAAACGTCCCCTAAATCCAGGTTTCGCAAATAACAAACTCCATGAAACGGTCTCCAAGGAACCTCCATTACAACATCGATTTTCTGTTCTAAAATGGCGCTATATTTGGCTGGTGTACGGCAACGGCAGACATTCATCGTTCGAAGCTTTCCTTCCCTTCCCGCGTGGCGAGAACGAAGGTGACAAACCAAAAATGAATAAATCAAATTTGCATAAAATACTTTCATTAAAGATGTTATGATAAATGCTCAAATTGTTTTAAATGGTTAGGGTTATCGTGGACTTTAAACGCTTGCTGATGACAAATACCTCTTATTCACCGAGTTCGAGGTCCGTACTGAAAGTTACGAATCGAGATTTTTCCGCTCGGATTTATGGCCCAAGCACGAAGCGCGCGGGCCATAAATCCTAGCGGCAAAAACGAGGATCCGTAACTTACAGTAAGGACAGAGAAAACGAGGTTTATAAGACATTTATTATATCTCTGAAGACATTCTGGCGACCAACCCAAACTTTTGAATTTAGAGGGCGGTGCAGTGAATTACGGCCCGCTTAATTGACCAACCACAGCGCGCGTACTAACTGAAAAACATAATAAAAGGGAATATTTTGGTTTGTAAGTATTAAGCAACTTTTCGAATTCAGTTATCTACTCTGTACTGAAGGTTCGCTCACTTAAAAATACCATTTCCCAAGTATTTCTGAAAATGGTTTTGCTAACAGCTGGCTCAATTTAAACGAGATATCGGGTCATATCGTTTACGCGTAAACGTTGAGTTCATTTTTCATAACGCTTATTAACAGTCATGTCAAAGTAGCGAGTCAAAATCAGTAAAAAATAAACAGATTTTGGAAAAGGGAGGATATGTAAAGAAAGGCAGTATATATTATGCACTCTTTAGCGATCAGTTTGAGACATACTTCATAGGTTATGTTTAGTTTTACCCAATGTGATTTTAGTCACTGAATTTTTGCGGCCACTCTCTACCTTCCTCGAAGATAGAAATCCTATCCAGTATGCTATCCTATCCAGTATGCTATCCTATCCAGTATGCTATCCTATCCAGTATGCTATCCTATCCTATCCTATCGGAGGTGGAACGTGGTCACCGAGAATTCAGTAACTAAAAACAGATCAGGTAAAACCAAAAAGAAGCTAAAAAGGTCAGTATTGTTTCCTTTGATAAAGAGAATGAAAAGCGAAGGCCCCGCTATAACGCGCTGCATTATTGTCAAAACTGGAGTGGTGGGTGAAGCTGTGTCACACCCTAGCTGCTTACCAGATTGTCACGGGCATATAGTTCATGGAATGCCACGATATAGTCAGTTTACAGGGGGTATACAAGGGTTTACAAAGAGTATACCTTTGTAAACCCTTGTATGCCCACGTAAACACTATATTTGGTGACTATGTGGTGGCCTACCATGAATTATATGCCTTGTCACGTTGTCATCCACGCTATGTTTCGCTAAAACTACCTCACAAAAGTGGGAGGTCACAGGCACCCCAGGACCAACCAAACTAATTCCCTGTTATCGATGCTTAACCTAAAAGGTCCCCCTATTTATGTGTGATCCTTGCGCGGCAATGCAAGGTGTTTTGTGTTCGCCGGTTAGTTTTTTGCGGCACAGACGCCCAAACGCCAACTTCCAGCCTTCTCCTCACAAACACCACAGTTCAAATATAAAAGAACAGTAAGGAGAAAATGAATATTGATATTGGGGCTTAAAGGTTTAAGAGGAGCTGACAATTTTGAGTGTTACCTTTCATCAAAGCAAGGAAAACTAACAACCAATTCCACTCTCTCTCTCTCTCTCTCTTTCTCTCTCTCTCTCTCTCTCACTCAGTCTCTCTCTCTGACGAAAAGATAGCGCTGTAAACGGCAGTTCCTCTTAAATCACACGGTATTAAAACTTGTCTTATCATCTCTCCCGATAAACCATCACAATTGTTCTAGAACAAGACGCTCTTAGAGCGCACACTTGTGCCTAGGTATCTACTCATGCAGCCGTGGCTAGCTAAGGGACGGACCATTAGAAAAGTGATGGGGGGGGGGGGTGGGGAAAAAACCAAAAAAAATATTCATGCAAGGGAAAATGCCAAAAAAAAATTCATGCAAGGAAGAAGGTAAAAAAAATACATTCAGAAGGAAGGTCCAATTGTGACTTTTTCACACGTAGTAAAAAAAATTCGTGCAGAGGGGTTCACCTGAAAAAAATTTCCTGCACAAGCACCCCCCCCCCCATCACTTTTCTAATGGTTAATGGTCCGTCCCTAAATCACCAAGTATCGTGACAGAGAGAACCTAATGGAAACATAAAAGTTACTTAAACTTATAAACAAACGACCCATTTCGAAACTGACGCACGACTTCATCAAGTGTGGGTCTACCGCGAACGGCGTATGCATTCGTTTGTATTTTGCGCGTCCCAGAAGCAAAGCTACTTGCCATGGTGTTCAATGAAGAGAAAATCTAGCACTTTCTCACAGACACATGATTTCAACGACGTTTTCACACTCAGTCTCGTACAGGGGGGGGGGGGTAGGTATGCCTGGCACATTCATGCAAGATTCTCGACACGACGAAAGATAGAAAACCCAAATCTAGACTCCTATCGGCCTATAGGCCTGGGCACGAGTAAAATCTGAACCAAGTATTTGTTAAGACTCACATCAACATTGTATACACCGGCAAGACAAGTGTATTTATTGCAAACGTGCGAGCATATATAATCAAGGGCTTGGGCCCACTTTATGTAGTTGTCACGAGATATAATCCTTCATTATACGCCACCAAATATAACATGAGTCGCAACAGTATTGTGGGGGTAGTTTCCAAAGAAACTGGTGCTGCGTCGGTGGGAAATTGAAATACAAGTTTTCATTCGCTCTAACGAAGGGCTAACGCTCGAAACGTCAGCACCTCCTTTTTACCTTATGGTGGTATAACTTACTTTATCAACTTGTTTGATTATCCTAATTTCTTGTGTACTCGAACAAAGGTCACCCACATACATTCTCACACAAATTTTGAATGTCTGTTTTTGACGCTGAACAACAGATTTGTGGCAAGTTTCTACCGACCAAGATGATTCTTTTTCAATCTTTAGTTCAGTTATAGAGCAAGTTATATGCATTTTAAGCGAAATATTAAACATTTGTAGAGATTCTATCGTTTACATATTCGATCGTTATTGGATAATCCAATTTGTATAAGAATTTGTTTGTGTGACCTTTGTTCGAGTAGTCTTACCGTAAAGTGATTGAGGAAAAATATTTTTCTTGACAGGACTAAGATATTATTAAGCTCAAAGTGATGAAAAATGGTAGGGTTGTGGGATGTGGCTTGAAATGACAACGTCAAAATGTAATAAGGGTAAGTTGAAGCCACACATATGCGCACTGAGGCGACAGTGGTAGAAGGAATTAAACCCTGTTGCTACCAAAAAGAAAAAATTGAGCTCAAAAGCCAGCAGCCAATTCGCTAAAGTATGAGTGTGTGCAGATGCTCAAACAAATACAAGGAAACAAAGGAAAAAACAGTTGGAGTGTTTAATGCACCATGAGCAAAGACTACAGCTTTGATGATAGAATAGTCTACTCTTCTGAATCACACTGATTACAGCAATATCATTATTCCACTAAATAATTATTTTCTTCAGCTTTTGATAATTTCAATACAAATGTTCCACTGTGCGCATCAGTTATATGATGACATATAACGCGTAGTTGCATATTCAGTATTAAAAATAGCGATGAAAAACTAGTACAAAGCAACGTGCAAGTTATCGATTATTACGAGAATGTTTTGTATACTGAAGAAACGGTAAACGTGCAGCGTGCAACCATCGAGTTATGGACGAACGGGGGAGGTTGCTAAGCAAGAAAGAAGCCGCGTACTTGAGTACTTAGCAAACTACCGCGTGCGCAAACTCTCGACGGTATCACAGTCGGAAAAATCAGAACGTTTCCGATTTCTTACGATTCCTCTTATGACTACCTCCCTTACGATCAAGTGAAAACAGGGTGTCGTAGTCGGACACAGAGGCGCCAGAATAAACCAATCGTAATGCTACTTGTCAGCCATTGCGGTTGGTTCATTACTCTGCTTCTGCTTACGATTCTGACAATCCACTAGTTTTCACTGGAAAAATTTTCCGGTTTAAGAGGAATAGGAACACTTTTTTCACTAGATTGCAAACGCTCCGTAAGACCAAAGATATAAAGATACAACGATTAAGAGACCATGAACGTATTCTGATCGGCTAATCCTCTTTTGCCGATCTGCACAAACAAATTTGCGTACATTATATTACATAGACAGGAAAAGAATAAGAAAGAGACAGCAAAAAAGGAAAAAAAAAGAAAAGACAGGCATCATGTGACAAGCTCAGTTACTAGTTTCCCTCCAAAATGACTAATTTCTGTCCGCGCACTCTTTCGCTAAGTAGCTTTCTCAGGTCATTACGAGAACGTCTTCTTTGCTACTAACCTACAGCAACAGTATACAGACATTTTAACTGATTTATACGCCACGGAAGCACAACACATGAAGTACTTCCCAAAATGGCAGTACATTACACCAAGCACTAAAGGTATGTACACTACACGTATATAACACAGAATGCAACTTTGTGCGTCAATGGCGTACTGCAACATGCATAACATGTGCCGTCTGGTGGTTGTCTATCCCTCTGCACACTAAAATACCGAGACGACCACTTCACAAGCGTTAAGGAGGGCACGAGCATAAGAACAAAGATTGTCTGGTGAGTTTGAGTTCACTGAAAATAAATCAAATATATGGACTGCGGATGGAAACGATGTTGAAGATGATACGGGATTCGAGCCCGCGACGTCGCACCGGTGTTCGCAAGGTCGCGGGTTCAGATCCCGTTCCAGTCTGTTGTTTCTACAAGCTAAGTCACCAAATCGCCATTTAGTGCTAACATGGCTTCTATATGGCGAGGACCAAATGTTTAACTAATTGTGTAGAAAAAAATTAGGACAGAAATACAAACTGCATATATTAAGCCAGTACATGGCCCTGAGGAATTGCGGAAAGATAATTTGACAAGCCACTTGGTAGAGTCATTACATGATAAAAAAGTATACAAATATGGTTTAAATCACTGTTCCTAGAAGACGTCGACATGTTTGGGTGTTGCTCGTACTGATTGTCTCCGCTGGATACTGCAGATGGCGCAGGTTTAACAGACAGATTTAACTGGCGTAAAAAGCATCTACTTTCTAGCAGAACTTCGAGGTCTGGACCTTGCTGAGCTCCGATCTGACCGCTGACCTCCGCGTAACATGACTAAGGTACTAGTAGCAGCCGTCACCAGGTCCTGTCGACAAAAAGGAAACTTTCAGAAAATGGACACTAGGGACATCTCGTAAGCGTTTCAGTGCCTGCGGCTCGTGTTTTCTACATTTCACTCGTGTTCTCCCGGCTTAGGCTTCTTTATTCGCTTTATGATACAGATTTTACATGCCGCGAATAGAAACAACAAAGCACACAGATCGACAAACTGACGCCATTTAATACCAACTTCTCGACTGTTTTCGCTTCTTCTTTTTTATTTGTTTTATTATTCTCAGCTTCAAAACTTTCTGCTGCTTCGCAGAGAACTCTATAATGAATTTCTTCAAAGAAAATGTTTTTCGCCGTCTCTTATAGAATTGTCAAGAAGAGGTACTGTGGCGAAAAACAATAAAACACGCTTTTTCTATGTTTTATACTCTGATAAATCATGGGTTTTTGACCAATCAGAGCGCGCGCAAAAACGTAGCTATATTATAAATATATTTATTATATAGACACGAGTGTTTTACTGGAAAATATATCACTCGTAAAATTCATAAAAACTACATCCGGGACCCGAGTGGTTTATTTTCCATAATCTCACACGTGAGTTTATCGATGACGTAATTTCGGTAATTTCCTTCCGAAATTTGTATCGATGTCTTCTTCTCTATATAATAAAAAGAACATTACACGGCGGCTTGAAGATATAAATTTTATTTTCTCGTGGCAAAAACAATATTTTACTCACTCGCTGCACTCGTTCGTAAAATATTGTTTTGCCACTCGAAAATAAAATTCATATCTTCGCGCCACCGTGTAATATCCTCTATATATACGAGTAGTAATAACAATAATAACAATAATAATAATAATAATAATAATAATAACAATAATATTAATAAACTTACCTCATCTGATGAAAACTTCATTTTGGCGTCGGCGAGCAAGCCAGTGAGTTTTTTAACAGCGTCTGGATTCAACTCATCCCTTATGTCCTCTATAAATTGAATTCAGAGATAAAAGAATGCAAAAGCCTTTCCACAGGAGTAAAACTAAATCTCAAATGGTACTGTTAAATACCCCACAACACCTCACTGCAAAATTTAACACTACGGTCACTGGGATGTTTACCAAAGAACAGAAAAGCAACACAGAAGAAGTGTTCGACATATGAAAGTGCACTTACTGTAGTCTACGAGTTCTGAGAAGAGGACACAAACATTTTCGACGACTTCTTCATTGTCTCTCATGGTCCTTGAAAATAAGATACGAAAGGGTCAACTTAACTTGATATAATACACCAAAATACTCTATTGTCCGCATGATTTAAACAAGACGATCCCTGGGGTTAATAAATAAAAAATAATTTTAAATAATTGTTCGCTTGTAGGTACCACCTACTTCTGCGACAATGTTTTAGCCCGACCTAATACAATGAAATCAATGAGTAATCAATAGGTTATTGATGGTTAATCAGTTGATTAGATATTGATTATATCCAGTAATCAATGAGTACTCGATAGGCTACAAAATGTTTGGTCACCGATTACCCATTGAAATACTATTCATCATCGATTTATTACGTCTGGATATGTGTGCCACGAAGGACATGATTAACACTGCCTAACGTTTGGCTTGGTAAGATGGAAGGCTTTTTTTAACGACAAACTAAGTTTTTTGTTGCGCACGATAAACGATACGAGATATCAAACAAGAGCTGCAGTGTTTCATCACATATCAAACACCGAGAAGAGAGTTGAAAACACGACGCGCAGCGGAGTATTTTTGACAAAATTCGAGGTGTGGTTGACATGTGATGAAACGCATGTATCGAGTGTTTGATATAGCTTCTCGAACGAAATTATTTAGCAATAAAATTAACGATGCAAAAACGTGTTTCATTAGGTATCCAAAAACGTCACGGTGCTTGATTTCCTCTGTCTTTCTCTTATGCATTATTGATGAGTTTGGGAAATCTGTTCGTGAGGAGGACAACAACTCCACAACCCCATCGTTATTCTCTACACAATATTTTAGAGGTCATTCTTATCACGCAATACTTCTCGCGATACCATTGTCTTATAAGTTAAAAATTTTTTCTCACAAAATTAAGCTTTTGGAGAAACTTACTTGAAAGCGTCAAGTAAGTTGTCAATGCCTTTGCCATCGTCATAATTCAACAGTTGGTACGCACAGGCTTCTGATGAAACAAAACAGAAAAGGCTAAATGAATGTGCAGGCAACTCTCTCGTAGTAACTACTCTAAACGGCGACCACTCCTCTCACGCGACCACCTTGTAAAGAACACAAGAAATTGAGATAATCAAACAAGTCGATAAAGTAATTTGTACCACCGTAAGGAAAAAGAAGGGGTTGCTGACGTTTCAAGCGTTAGCCCTTCGTCAGAGCAATTGAGAGGATTATAGGTTATGTGCAACTTATATAGAGAGGTTTGGAGCTATGCTATTGGTGGAGCCATAACAGCGAGTGAACGAGAGTAAATCTCATTCATTTAATTTATTTAATTAATTTACTCTCGTTCACACACTGCTATGGCTACACCAATAGCACAGCTCCAAACCTCTCTATCCAAATTGCACATAACCTATAATCCTCTCATTCGCTCTGACGAACGGCGAACGCTCGAAACGTCAGCACCCCGTCTTTTACCTTACGGTGGTATAACTTACGTTATCAACTTGTTTGATTACTCCAATTTCTTGTATTTCAATTCCCCAGCGACCCAGCAACAGTTTCTTTAGAAACAACCCCACACCTTGTAAAGAACCGTAAAGAACAGCTTTTCCGTCAAACACTGTTATAAGAATTTTCTATTAAGCGACCACTTCTAAAATTTCAAGAGCGACCGCGACCACTTTCGAGACCTTAAACTTGGTAATACATTCATGTCCTATATACACCAAACATTTAAAGCATTGCAACTCTTCTGCTTTTCAAGATAAATTGCTGAAAAAATTCATGTAAACAAAGCATCAAGTAAGAAACAACGTGTAGAAGTATAAGATTTTTTGCTGCAAACGTCTTCGTGTAATTATCGATTGAAAACTCAAACAGGACTGGAAGAACGCCTCCAAAATATAGGACATGAATGTATTACCTTAAACTTGACAGATTCTCTAGTTTTGTTTCCGATAAGCGACCACCCGAAATATTTGCGCTACTGAGATGTCACAAAGTTTCTTTTTTTAAAGACAGGGCTGACAGATATCTTACACAGCTGAAAGAATACTGCTAGATCATTGTCACATGAGATTAACAATTTGACAGCTGTTAATTTGATAGTTGACAATTTAGAGGAATTCCCATTCACGTGAAATTCGCCGGTGCTTCCAATTGTTCCGAGAGGAGCTTTGTATATTTGCCTCATTTTCACTGATAAGGTAAGAATTAATAATAATCAGTGGATCCACGCAGGTTTTGGCTTACGCTTTTTACTTTTTCATGAAGCGACCACATTTTACCACTGCTTTTTCTTCATCAATAGAGGTCGCTTAAGAGAAAGTGAACTGTAAACGGCAACAAGGGTTTCATAGCTACTTGATAACTGAAGACAAAAAAAGAAAGGAAAAAAACTGAAAAAGTCAAAGCGTTGAACCCCTTACGTGCATCTGTTTAGTTAACTTACCTCTAGCCTCCACAATACTTGCCAATGCCATACAAGCGTTTTTTACCACTTTTGGTTCCTGAAAACAAAACAGGGTGCCTCCAGTATTCCAGACGTAATAAACCGATGGTAAATGACATCAATGGGTAATCGATAGGTAATCATTAAGAAATAAACTGACATTGGTTTTTAGCGACAATCAATGGACAATCGATGATTAATCGATGGCCAAACTCACTTATCGATGGCATCGATGAGTAAATGATGCAATCGATTACTCATCGATTATCAATTGATTACCCATCGATTAGTCATTGATGCAGCACAATTTCTTTATTATAACTTTCTCCCAGCGATAATAATGTAAGTTACTGGTTCGTGAAGATGTGGTAAATAGGAATTGAACATGTGCAGGAGAAAATGAGGCAAGACAACGCATCTTCCATACTGGGTTCTCTTACTATGACAAGGGGAAAGAATCTATTTTTAGATCCGGAAATTGTTTCAACTGACCAATGACTGGTGTCCTTCTCATCACGTGGTTGTAATTTCAATGCGCCATGGGGAAAACGCGCAGCCATGGAACGAGATGTCAATAGATTCCGCGCTAAAAATAGATTCTGTCCCCTTATCATATCAGACGGGGTTATGTTCTCTTTCTTCATTTTCTCTTGACATGCGAGGTATTCTTGTTTAAAAAATTCTGTGGTCTATCCATTATTCATCGATTACTCATTGACTGATCGACTGATTAATTGGCGATTGCAAATTGATTACTCAATGTTTTTTTGAAGTCATCGATACATTATGTCTGGAGCATTATAATATCGAGGTATACAACATTACTTGCCCACAGTAATCCAATGAATACATTTTTGCGCGCTTCGATTAGCTTTCGTATCATTTTCGTATCATCATATCATATTAAGAGTTGCTTATTTTTGAAACCTCCAAAAATCCGGCTTTGTAGCAAAGAATAACCTTGAATGTTCAGTGTGCTGGCGAGAGATCCAGTTGATGACGATCACGGGTTGTTCAAGGCGATGAGAAACCGATCTATAAAATGCTAAACGATAGAATTTATTATTGTCAACTACTAAATAAGTGCAATACCTTGAAATGCGTTTTAACAGCTTCCATAATGAGGTTTATAACCTCTAGGTCTTCCATTAGTTCGACATTGTCCTCTGGAAAAACAGAAAAGACGTAACGAGTCGGTGAATAAGCAAGAGCACGAGATTGTTTGTGCAAAATCTGTGGGTGAACAGAGACACTACCTTCCATTGAAAGTGACCATAGAGCTGAACACGCAGCCTCAACCAGTTCAACATCTTTACTGTGTTTGTCCATGGCTTGGCAGATGTCTTGCAGTCCACGCTCTTCGGTTACTATCTTACAGTTGCTTTCTATAAAAGATGGATAAACGTTGAGATTAAGGCTAGGTCCACACTATTTGTATAGGCCTACACATTATATGCTGACGTCCGATCTCACCCAATAGAAGTGTAAAGCGCCCTTGAACATGTTCATATGAAAAAGCGCGCTATAAATTCATTATTATTATACTGGAAAGCTTTTCATGTCGACTTTAAAAATTTGCCGGCCTAGCGTGAACGAAAACGGCTCAGAACTGGAACAAGATCGGGGCGCCGAAAGAAAAATAACTCCGAAAGTAGTGTTTCTTATGAGAACAAAAGGACTATCCGATATGGTTTTTGTGCTGGCGCAAGTGCTACACGGTATGGTGTAGACGAAGCCTAAGAACTGCGATGTTCATAAATATCAAACGTAGAAGATATCCAAGCCTGCAGCAGCACTGCTAAATGCCAAGAGTTACTCAGACTGGATGGTTCTATCCACAGTTGAATACGTAACAACTGCAGTGCATAGTAAAACACAAAAATTACTACAGTACAGTGCGTTAACTTACATTCCCAAGACTGGTGATTGACTGCGGTTTTTCCCAATTGATGAAAAAGTTAAAACCACGCAGCAGTTTTAAATTAGCTGGTCACATAATGCGTAGTTTAATGCCCAGATAAAAAAACGTAGCCTATTCCGGGCTCTCGAAATGTTGTGGTAACGAAAATAGCGCGATCACGCGCGAGTCAACGAAACGAGGCAACGAAAGGGAGAGGGGACAGGCTTCCCTCAAATTTTCTCGCCGTTGTCATCTGAGGGTCTGGGAAGGGATAACGAAATTGTCAGAGCTCCGCTGTAAAGTAGGTGTTTTTTTATTCCGGAAGCGCTGGACAGCAAATCCAACAGACAATGCAAAGTTCAGTTGAGTACAAATAATAGTCGTAAAAGCTGTGGAAACACTCGCCTGCGGCTCGTGTTCCCACAGCATTTCTCGTTCTCCCAAACTTCCACTCGTGTTTCTATAACTCGATAGAAACACGAAGAACATGTTTTCTATTTCTTTTAGAAAACACCGCGACAAAAAAAGGAAAACAACTTTTTAAATTTGATGACCAAAATGTAAATTCTCTTTGGCGCGTCATCATTACGTCAACAGCTCGTGCTTGTTCTGTGTTTCTATCGAGTATTAGTATAAATCTACTAGCGTTCTATCACAAATCCCGCGCTCTGATTGGTTACGCTACCCACTATCTATTCTGTGATACATAGTGAGTAGCGTAATGGCGGCCGCTTCTTCACGTTTTCGAAGTGTCCGTGAAGATGATTTAGACAGTTTACTGGTCGAGGCTGTTCCAGAAAAGACAAAGTTTTGAACGACTAGTAGATTTATACTAAAACAATTAGATTATTCGCTCTCGATTTCTATGCGTGATAGTTGACTCGGGCTGCGCCCTCGTCAACTATCACGCGATAGAAATCTCGAGCTCATAATCTAATTGCGCGTATTTTCTTAGGACTGTTTTCTAAAATGATTTAAGGGACCCTACCACTGACAGCCAGGCTCCACAGCGCACCACAGCAATTTGATGCAATGTCCTTGTTGTTAGGAAACGCTCGCATGGCGGATAGCAAGTCCTGTATTCCACCCAGCTTGCCAATAATTTCACCCGCAGCTTCTACAGAAGCAAACAACAAGAAGGAACAGCAAATGAATATAACAAAACCAACAATCATGAGTATGATTACAGAGGAAATCACAGATATGCGAAAACTTAAACAGCTGTAGGGAGTGTTCCCGGTGTCATGGTCCAGCTGACTTGTGCCGTCATTGGTCTGGGTGGGTGGGGTGAGATCATTCATGGACTGAGGCGGCTGCCAGAGGCGCCTTCTATATGCTGATGTTCGATCTCACCCCCTGGTTCCTCCGTAATTCAGTTACTAGCTGCAAGTGAGGAAAGTGGCACCTTTACCCTTACCTTACCTGATTGGTTGAGAACACGCCAGTTAATAACAATTAGTGTAGAAAGTTGAATTCGAGTGCAAAAAGTTGAAAGTTGCTACTTCTAATCTGCCTCGTTTTTAAAGGTTAAAAAAAAAGCGAACGAACACATTTACCCATTACCCAAGGACTTCGTTTAATCGAGCTTCCACTGTAGTAACAAGAAATCAAATGTTATTGAGGGAAATTTGGAATAAATATGCACTCGTAAAAATTTTCAAAAACAGCACGCTCTAGAAGCTCGTGCAATTTTTAATTTTAAATCCAAATTGCACTCGAAATCATTTGATTTCCGAGACAAATTGGATAAAACGCATCCTGTAACAATACCAACTTATTTTAATGATAGCGTCTCCGACAAATCTACTGATTACGTCAACCAACCATTTACGATTCCATCATTATACCACAAAGCTCAAGCACTTGAAAGTAAACTGTTGATTGTGATTGCAATGAATCTTGAGATTGGTTACTTTAGCTGAGGCAATGCAAATGATTGGCGCAGCTGTCATCACTGTCGGGTTACGGGCAACTGACCGATTAAAATTCAATTAATCTCACCAGTTCTTGTGCCAATCACAACTGAGGAAATTGTGCCCATCATTAATAGCTTAATTATTATTTATTTATTATTATTTATCGTCATTAGAATTAATATCAATAGATTAATAGTGGTCATTGTTGAAGGGATTCTGCCGCTGATAAGATAATTTAACAAATAATAAATGGACAATTTGACCGACTTTCCTTACCATCAGCGGAGAGCGCCATGAGTAACTGACAGGCGTAACTCTGGAGTTCTGATGACGCCGCGTGCGACTAGGAACAAACAAATCAGGAATAATAATAAATAAATAGATTCTTGAATTCTGTGAACACAGCAACAGGGCTAAAAATTGGCGGTCACGCGGTCGCCAGTGGCAAGTTAAAACTGATCAGGGCTACCAAAAGTTAAGGTTTGAACGCCCGATGTGCGACTATGCTACAGAATTTCGAAAAGTTGCCATGTAAATTATGCGAAGTACAACGTTAAAAGCAAAACTGAACATGTAGTTTACTACTGAAGTTTTAGTTCTGAAGTGGAAATTCCGAGCTGTTTTAACGGTGATTTCACGAGTGATCCACATTCACAACATAAAGACGCCATTTTTATTTTGTGATTGCCACGTGACTCACAAAAATTCAGAGGCCTACTTCATTTAGGAATGGGCCAATAAGAATTCAAGGAATCTGGCCCGACTGGCCACCAAGCAATGGAGTTAATTTTTAGCCCTGCAACAACAGGACACGAGCCAAGAGTACCAATCAATGACACACAAAACAAGACATAGATTGACCATACGATTTTCATGACGTTTTGGCCACTGTGACTATTGCTGCGTTCACACCGGAGCTTAAACATGTTAAAAAGCTGTTTAGTTAAACACGGTTTGCAATCACTTTGCGCAAACCAGTTCCGTGTAAATTCTCTACTGACTTTGAACGCTATTTCTAATGAATCACTGTTACACTTTAAATGTTTGGGAGGCTGTTTTGAAAATTTCAAAACCTAGTTTAACTAAACAAGTTAACTTGGTGTGAACGCGGCATACGCTACTCGGCTCCTACACAGACATGATGTGTGACACTCAAACAAGCGTATTAATGAAATTGTCAAAGGAAGAGCAAACTATGATTACTTCGTGCTGAGTTTGAAAAACCGAGGGAGACCAAACTTGAAAATTTGTAGGACTCAAAGGGGACCCTATCACGGGATTCGTATTACTAAGGAAGGCAGCGTAGCGCCATCCCAGGGAGGCAGCGTGGCCGAGTGGTTAGGGTGCCCGACTTGTAATCTGGTCACGGTCCCGGGTTCGATTCCCGTCCTGACCACTACCTGGATATGTAAAACGGTAATCCCGAGTTTCATATCCTTGATATCATCGGCCACGCTTGTAAATAACCAACTGGTCTGCCTTCCGCCAGTTGGGATTCTTAGCAAAAAAATTTATGTGTGTATAAATGTACTTCTATTTAATCCTCAGTTCAGTGATTAAAGGCACAATGACAGAACTTCAATACAATTAGCCTAAAAAGTAAAAAACAAACCCTCATTGCCACGAGAATTGGGTGGATAAGGTCTTTTGTGAACAAGACATCGCTATCGTCCGCTATAAAGACAGAGAAATAAAGTAATGAGAAAACAGTCACATGCTATCACCATGAGAAATGGGTATGGACATAAAAACTCTTTTTCACACAACCCTACCACTTTCCATGACCTTGACATTCATAATGTGGGAGCCCGGAGCTCATCTGCTAGCTGTGCCATGTAGATGAGGCCTAACAAGGCCGAAACAGCTGTCCATGGCTGCTGGCTTTAGAGCTCTATTTTTCTGTATATTTTTTGGTAGCAACAGGGTCTCATCCCTTCTTCCACTAACGCCTTAGTGCGCATACTTGTGCGCATACCCTTGCTACACTTTGACATTGTCATCTTAATTCACATCCCACAATGCTACCACTTTCCATCATATTTTTCGCACAACTGCGACAGATTTTCAACACACATAATCTGCTCATCACGTGCTTTTGGGCAATTATAACTGTTGGTAATATGTGAAAGACGTATTATCTCAGTACTGTCACGGGTACCCTCGGAAAAAAAAACAAATTCGAGTTCTCCCAATGGGAGTCGAACCTATGACCTTCCGATTAATAGTTCGGACGCTCTACCACTGAGCGAAAGGAGACTCGTGGGAGCAAGACCACTAAACTAGGTTCATGGGATAAACATCCTGCATGCTGCTAGGATTTTAACGTCAAAGTGAAAGCATTGTGAAACAAGAGAAAATGAGGAAAGAGAATATAACCCCGTCTAATATGATAAGGGGACAGAATCAAGAGAAAATGAGGAAAGAGAACATAACCCCGTCTGATATGATAACGGGACAGAATCTATTTTTTGCGCGGAATCTATTTATATCTCGTTCCATGGTTGAGCGGTTTCCCCATGGCGCATTGAAATTACAACCACGTGATGAGAAGGACATCAACCATTGGTCAGTTAAAATAGCTTTCGGATCTAAAAATAGATTATGTCCTCTTATCATAGTAAGAGATCCCAGTATGAAAGATGCGTTCTCTTACCTCATTTTCTCTTGATTCTGTCCCCTTATCATAGTAAGAGAGCCCAGTATGAAAAATGCGTTCTCTTATCTCATTTTCTCTTGACTCTGTCCCCTTATCATAGTAAGCGAACCCAGTATGGAAAAAGCGTTCTCTTACCTTTATATTTTCTCTTGATTCTGTCCCCTTATCATAGTAAGAGAACCCAGTATGGAAAATGCGTTCTCTTACCTCATTTTCTCTTGATTCTGTCCCCTTATCATAGTAAGAGAACTCAGTATGGAAGATGCGTTCTCTTACCTCATTTTCTCTTGTTATGAAATGATGAAGCTGTTAAATTTTGGGCCTAAAAAATTTGTGACCTGAGACATGTTTGTGGGAAATCACAAACCAGTCATTACTGGCTTGAAGCAACGCACCTTTGGGAAGCAGATTGATGAAAATTCTACAGGCCAGAACTTGAACGTCTTTTGATGATGCCTCGCGGTTCATCACCTGAGCTATTTTCTTCTTCGCCATCTCTATTAATGACACATCTACAACAAACATAACATAATGCGCACCATTAAGCACTATATAGAGCGTTTGCACATAACGTCACGGCGGCCATGTTGGTGTACCCAAACATAGAAAAGGCGGCCATGTTGTTTCCCAAACTGAGCCTCCAGGAATTAAATTCTATTCTTATGCAAACACCTTCTTTTGTTTTCCGTTAAAAACATGGCCGCTGATCACGTGAGTGAAAAGGCTCTATATAAAATACGCTGTTGCAGATGATGGGGTCAGAGAAAGAGGCAAGCCTGTAATAATCATGGTCGTAAGCGATATTGGCAAAAAAGGCGAGACACTCACTTACCACCACTAAGCAACATATTTACCTTGTTTTCTCGTAATTTCTTCAAGATATCTCAGCGCTGCAACCTAAGATCGCAAAACATGTTAAAAAATAACAAGGAACACACAATTCTTAACCCTTCGACTCCCAAGATGTAACCAGCTGTTCTCCTTCCTGACTGTCATGCATTTCCTTAAATTTTACTTGGGAGAATTTGGTGTTTTATTAATTCGTATGAAATATTACGTACCTACAGGATATTGTATACGAAATTCGACTTTGATACGACGATGCGGTTTCATAACAACAGCTAGCTGGGAGAAAATATATTTCCGTTTAGGCCGGAGACGCGAGGCATGCTTCCGCTATCAAACGAAAGCGGAGTCCAGTAATTGTTAATTTACCAGTTCAATCAAGTTCAATAAAATCGATCTTTTCATCTGGCGGCAACTGAAACTTCTGAATGGATTATGATATTTTATTGTCTCAATAACAAAATACTCGAATATGATTGGTTGTTAACAGCCTAATCTATGGCTTACTTGGCTGTTTCAGGTCCAAACTGTCCCATTTGACCTGTTCAATTACAAACATTTGTCGGACAGGCCAAATCGAACAGTTAGGCACCCAAAAAAAATGAAGCACTTCATGCCATAAGCCAATAAACTTTAACCACCTGGCCCATCTTAGCCAATCAAAATCAAGGAAAATTTCTTAAGTGAGCAGGTTGACAGGCGCAGATTGAAAACAAACATGGACGAAATTAACTGGTCCAATGACTTTTATTCAGATGTTTTCCTTAGATTTTGACCGGAGTTTCTCGCATTTTGTTATGGACACAATTAATTGGTAATCGGACCTCGTGTCATACAATTCGGGGATAATCGGGCGAGGGATTTCAAATCAGCTGAGCGCGCAGCGCGAGGCTGACTTTAAATTACGAGCACGAGTTGTACTCCACTCAGTCTAATTACCATTACAAACAGATAAGCGTGTAAAGGTATTTATTTTATCTCTCAGTTAGTGCGCGCGCTGTGATTGATCAATTTAGCGGGCCGTACTTCACTGTACGGCCCGCTAAATTCGATAGTTTGTTTTGAGATATGATAAATATCTTACAAACCTCGTTTTCTCGGTCCGTACTGTAAGTTTATGGGCCATAAATCCAAGCGGAAAAAACTCGGTCCGTAACTTACAGTATGGACCGAGAACTCGGTTAGTAAGAGGTATATCTGCCCTACCTGACACTGCACTGAAGCCTCATTTTCCTTCATATATTCTGCGGGTAGAGACAAAAGAGTAAACCAGTGTTTGTATCTTTCTGTGGCAACTTCATTGAAGGAGCTAACAAGTAATTTTATTTACTTGTTTTAAAGTTTCCCAAAAATAAAGAAATACTATTACAAAAGGACATTCGGACATTGTTACAACTTACTCGTCAAATGGCCCCAATCTGGGGTTTTGTTGTTTTTCAAAAAGCCGTTGGCATTCATTGGCCCGGAATATATATGTTGTAGTTCAATTTTTTCCTTGGTTCAAATTTTATATTCCATTGTATAATATTAAAATTGAACTATAACATATATCTCCCACTTTTTGTGCTTTTATTCCTAACCGAGACAACACTAGTTTCGCTTGTATCGTAACCGGCCACTATGAATACCATCCTACCTAATACTTTGCCTACTCCTTTGTCTTTTGGTACTGGTTTGGCTGGAAAAATACAAAGAGGACAGATATCAAGCAAATTAGAGACGACTATAGATGCACTGAGCGCAAAGTGATAACTGTTTCTCAAGTTCATAAATAATGCATGAATGAAAGACAAAGGAAATCAAGCACTGTGACGTATTTGGATATCTGATAAAACACGGCTCGTTTTTGCATCGTTAATTTCTCTTCTTAAATAATTTCATTCAACAAGCTATATCAAACACTCGATACGTGTGTTTCATCACATATAAAACACCGCGAATTTGGTAAAAAATACTCCGCTGTGCGTGTTATTTTCAACTCTCTTCTCGATGTTTCATATGTGATGAAACACTGTATCTAGTGTTTGGTAAGTTAAAATATTTGGCGCTTTCTATTGATAGACGTTTCAGCTAATATATACCATCAAAAATAACCAATTTGCCAGAATTCTTTTATTTTTCATCACATACGGGGCAAAATTACTGAATTCTGATTGCGTAGAAAAAGAGAGAATTTTTTTCTTAATCACGAGGGCACTTTTTGGTATTAATATCAGTAACAGTAGACCGTTCCAGGTGTCCAAGGTTCATCGCCAGACTTTGAAAATAGTGAATCTAAGAGAACGCTACTTTGGTATGATCCGGATTCGGATTTGTGATTCGCGATCACACGGATCATGGCCTCAAAGGAACAATCGATAATCGCATCAAAGGAACTAATGAATCCACTTTGGACAAAGATTCATCGGTTTCTTTGATGCGCCAGGCTCCGAGTGATCGCAGATCGCAAATCCAGATCCCAATCATACCAAAGGAACGCATCCTAAATTTCTTTATGTAAGTGATATCATTTCTGTAACAGTAGCTTGTTTTAAAAAGCAATAGAAAACCGTGGCAACGGTATTCTTCAAACGTTTGTTTAATTCAAGTTTTCGACAGTTCCTTTCACAAAAATACCGTATTTTCTATCAACACATCTCGCACAATTTTTACCTTTCTTCTTATCTCCTGTGGCTCCCGCTATCACGAGAGAAAGAACATAAATTAATGAAAGACGTATTTTTCGGCACCATCACAGGCAAACTCGGAAAAAAACAAATCCAAGTTCTCCCGGTTCGAATGCTATCGCAAGAACTCGGATTTCATTTTGTCCAAGTTTTCAGTGCCGAAAAATAGATCTTTCACAAACTACCAGGCTCATAACATATCATCTTCATTATTGCAAAACAAAATTACAATTAACGCGAATAAAACATATTAGTATAAATACTCAGGTGATTATACAAAATATTATAATCCGCTATCTCGGATTATCAGTCGATAATCACCTCGACGAACAAAATGGCTGCCAGTCGTTCGCGCGCTTTTCATAAAATAATTTTTTTTTTCGCGTTGTACAATGCTTTTTCTTTTCTTTTTTGGGAAATAATCACCTGTGTATTTATACTAAAACAATTATTCGCCTGAGGCTTAGTGACTGTGGTTATCGGTGAATATTCACCGATAATCACTTCGCCTTCGGCGAATAACTGTTAATTAGGATAAATACTCAGCTGATTATACAAAATCGCGCGCTCTGATTGGTTCGCTATTTCGGATTGTCAGCCGATAATCACCTCGACGAACAAAATGGCTGCCAGTCGTTTTTCAATGGAAACGCGCGCTTTTGAGGAAATAAAATTTTTTCGTGTTGTTCAATGCTTTTTCTTTTCTTTGTTTTTTTTTTTTGAAATAATCACCTGTGTATTTATACCAAAACAATTATTCGCCTCAGGCTCACAGATTATCGGTGAATATTCCCCGATAATTACTTCGCCTTCGACGAATAACTGTTAAATAATGAGATAACAAGGTTGGAACTTAGAGTGGATGGTAATAAAACTGAATGACTTGGTGTCTGACTTTAGTAGGAAACGGTAGGACTTTTGGGAGCGAAGTGTACAAATGTATGTTGGAACCGAACTGATTGACTAGACGTTCCACTCTGGTCGCTCGTTGGAGTGAAACGATTTAATGTTGGAATTACATTATAACTATAGCTTTGAGCTTTACAACAGCAATAAAAGGCCAACCTTACCATCTTTCTTGCCACCCTTGGAGGCTCCAGAACTGGGCTGCTTTTTGCTTAACGCGATACAGCTCTTCACATACGGTAGTTCAGCCAGATCTCTGGTGAGATAAAGGAACAGGCAGGGGCGTACCAGGATTTTTTCAGAGGTACGCACAATTTTCCAAATCCCACCCACCCACCCACTACCCCAAAGTCCCAAATCGTTTTTATGTGACTTGATTAAAGGCGAGGGTACGTTGTAAGCCTAAAGCAATTTTCAATACTGTGTATGAAATAGCTACTAAATGCTGCATCCACACCGGAGATTAAACATGTTTTAATTAAGAAATAGAAAACATGTACCGTGTTTCTATCGAGTTATAGAAACACGAGTGGAAGTTTGGGAGAACGAGAAATGCTGTGGGAACACGAGCCGGAGGCGAGTGTTTCCACAGCTTTTTCGAGTTCTCCCAAACTTTCACGAGTGTTTCTATAACTCGATAGAAACACGAAGAACATGTTTTCTATTTCTTTTAGAAAACACCGCGACGAAAAAAAGAAAAACAACTTGTTAACTTTGATTATCAAAATGTAAATTCTCTTTGCTGCGTCATCATTACGTCAACAGCTCGTGCTAGTTCTGTGTTTCTATTCTGTGTTTCTATCGCTCGGAGTTATAGAAACACGAATTCTAACCAATCAGCGCGCGTATTTTCTTAGGACTGTTTTCTAAAGCTGTTTAGTTAACATGGTTTGGAAACACTCTCCGCAAAAGCTCCGTGTAAATTCTCTACTGACGTGAAAGTTATTTCTAACGAATCACTGTTAGACTCTTTTTCTCACTATGTGTAAAGATTACACTTAAATCGTTTGAAAGGCTGCAGTGAAAATTTCAAAGCCTAGTTTAACTAAACAAGTTTAGCTGGTGTGACCGCGGCATAAGTCGTAAATTTTTTTGTCACCTTTTTCGGTACATTAACTGCAGCACCTCAAAGACAATCGACCCTTTTAGGTACGCACGTGCGGACCGTGCGCGCACGTGACATGACTGTGTCAATAACAAAAATGTTCAAATCTAATTGGTCGTTAGCAGCGTTTTTTGCTGCTTAATTTTGCTGGTACAGCACCAAACTGTCTGATTTGACCTTTTCGGTTATAAGAAGCTTGTGACCGGACAGGTCAAATTGGACAGTTGAACAACCAATAAAAACTAAGCACAAAAATGAAATAGTAATCCCAGTAAGAAATTGCGACGGGGCGAGCTTCTTAATACCCTCTAACTCGTCGCCTCAAAAGACCAAATATTTCTCGTTACCAGAACGCTACCAAAACGTTTTAGGTACTCAATGTCACAAGTGTGGCTTTTAGTGTAAAATTAATTAAACCAATACATACCTCATTGTGGGTCTTTGTTGAAAATTTCTTCTTAGCATCATACGTATAGCTTGACAAAGATCCTTCGAATATTTCTGTTAAAAAAGGGACAAATGTCTTTATATGTCGAGCACCAAATCATGCACGCTTTTACTTAACCACTTCAGAAATCAATAACCTGGAGTTTCTAACTCTGTTAATTCGCCTTGAGAACAAAAGTGTCACAGAGTAGCCGCCGATCAAATTGGACCTAGTGGAACCCATTTCTCGCAAGTCCCGATAACGTATGGGACCGGGGCTCCATGTTTAGGTCGAAGTCTATGAGTGTTTTAGCATTTTTTTAGAGTAAAAGCCAGCCTAACGTGTACGTTAACCCTTTATTGCACTGCTTAACCTTGAAAACGAAGTAATCATTACGATCGTAAACAGGCTACCATACACCCGTTTCTTCAAGGAGGGTCTCCCAGGGGTTTCGGGGAACAAGGGAACGAAGGTAAAATATCGTAGGGAACAAGGGAGCATGAATCCTGTTTTAGGGAACACGGGGATTATAACTGAGGGTCTCCCAGGGGTTTTGGGGAGCAAGGGAAGGAAGGTAAAATATCGTAGGGAACAAGTGAACATGAATCCTGTTTTACGGAACACGGGGATTATGACTGAGGGTCTCCCAGGGGTTTTGGGGAGCAAGGGAAGGAACGTAAAATATCGTAGGGAACAAGTGAACATGACTCCTGTTTTAGGCAACAAAGGAACAAAAACTGGTCAAAACTCCACAGAAGGGGGGTGGTGAAACTGGGGGTAGGGGATACGTGGTAAGGAAATAGAGTATGTTATGGGGAACAAGTAAGGAAACACTGCGAAAACATGGGAACATAGGGCAATTTTGAAAGGGAACAAGGACCCCCCCCCCCTCCCCCCTGAGAGACCCTCTCCAAGGTTTAGATAAGTTGACGGGACAGAAGCTCCGTTTCTAGGCAGGAGTTTATGGAAAAATTTAAGGAGAATAATAAAACATGTAGAATAACAACTGTCTTTATCAGTCCTGTTAGACAAGAACTGACATGATGAAAAAATAGAATTTTCACTTGCAGCTAGGGTTACCTTTCCAATGTCCTCCAGTACTTCTTCCAGGACATGAGGGGACTGTTTGATATGAAATAACTTTGCCGAAATCTCAGATTGCTGAAAAATAATGATAATAACTAAGAATAATAATAAATGTTTTTAAATAAAAATCAAACTTTATTCATAAAACAACTAAAACGATTTATATACAGTATTAAAATATAATTATCATAAGACAAATACATGTATTTACATTATTAAAATTCCTTAAAATGTCTAAGTAAATGATAAAATCGATATCAATTTCTTCTTCGTACAGTTCTTGAATCTCTGAGACGTAATAATGCCGATTTCAGATGGCAAAATTATAATAATAATAATAATAATAATAATAATAATGATGATGATGATGATGATGATGATGACGATGACGACGATGAAGTTGATAATAACCAAAGGCCCAAGGTTAGATCCGGTCAGTAGATTATGGTTGGCGAAATGGTGCAAAATTTACAAAGTTTATATTCATTCACATTCAATGCTATTATTATTGTTCACGAATATATTTATTCACATTCAACAACTAAGTTTGTATTCAAGAAATATATTTATTCACATTTAACGACATATTTCTTATTCACAAATATATTCACTCACATTTACAAGTTCTTTATCCATTCACATTCACGGTTTATATTCGTTCACATTCACGATCGAAATATTGGTTCAACACGGTGCAATATTCATTCAACATTTTCTGCGCAGCCCCCTTTGCGCATCATTAGCTCCCAGCTCCCGCTCTTTTCCGATAGCAAAATGGCGGACTAAAGAAGGCCTAGTGGAGTGGTAGACCAAAGACCCCAAACACAAGTGTTACACTGGCAAGATCTTTTTTCTGCAGCTCTCGATCTCCTAGAAGAGTGTGAACGGGAATGGAACACTGCCGAAGTAGGAGTGAGATAGAACATCCAAATAAGGCTAGAGTATTTTATAGTAGGTCTCCAGCAAGTTCTGCCTTTCGTCAGTACATAGTTAGTGACTAACTATGGTCAGTATCAATAGCATGTCAATAGTGCAGTACTGAATGAAATACTGGGAAATATACGTCTTTTGCATGGACAATGGATACGACACGACTCATCAAACTGCACAAATCTTGCAGTGTATTTTGTGAACAGCTCTGAGGTCTTCCGATCTGGAAGCGTCGGGCGACCTAGGTATTTAATATCGGAGGAATTTCTTCTGCACCTACGTTCGTCGGGTTTCACGTGGACTAACATAGCTCAAATGCTTCTTGTTTCACGGTGGACATTGAGACGCCGTATTGTGGAGTATGGGCTAGAGGAGATAACAGGCTTCTCCATGATTTCGGATGCGCAACTAGACAATCTCGTAGAACGTTTTATGAGTGACCATGGGACTTTGGTTGGGTATTCCTTGGTGTCTGGACATCTTCGATCATTAGGTCTCTCGCGTTGACCCTGGAAACTCTAGAGTCTGCTGGGCTGTCGTAGTTTCTAGGAGAGCTTATTCTGTGGCAGGTCCAAATAGCTTATGGCATATTGACGGACACCATAGCCTGGTGACATGGGGATTTGTCATACATGATGAAATCGATGGTTTTTCTCGCTTAATCGTTTTTTTTTTAATGTTCTACTAATAACAGAAGTGACACTGTCCTAGATTTGTTCCTCGCAGCGACACAAAGGTTTGAGTGGCCATCAAGGTTGCGAAGAGATCTTTGATTTTTTAAGGTTGAACTAGTGAGCAGCACGTCTGCGAACTCTTGGAGTTGTAAAACGATTTATTTTATCCTACGCGTTTCGTGTGAATAACGCACACTTCTGCAGGGATGTTTTACAATACAACACAAGGGACCTGTATATATACCTACATAGGATACTAAGAATATTTAGTATTACGTAAAATCGCTCCTACGAGAGCGTATTTGCGTGTAGGAAACAGGCGGAAAGGCGTGACATAATTTGGGGCTCACAGTTTTAGCTAAAAAAAAAAAAATAAAAAATCCGTATCTTCGTCGTCGCTTTCTTTCTCTACACAGTCAATCAGATGACTTGCATGACAAGCTTGCTCCTTTACGCCTTTTATTCGTTTGCTTGAACCGAACACAGACGGTCGAAATAGATGGCCAGGCACTTTTCGTTTCCCGCCATTTGGTACTCCAGCCACATTCATATTCGTTTCGATCTCGCGAGCCACAGACGTCGAAGCTTCTTGAATTAGATGTCGTGTCCGATCCATAAGACTTTGTGTTCCACCTCTGAAAGATCTCATTTCTTCACCAACACAACTCTCCAATTCATCTTCCGGACGACCATATTCGGCTGAGTCGTCATTTTGCCACATGAAGAAAGGTCAAGTGTTCAATTGTCATCCGCTGATCGAAGGAAAATGGGAGGGGGAGCTGGGAGCTAATGATGCGCAAAGGGGGTGCGCAGAAAATATTGAATGAATATTGCACCGTGTTGAACCAATATTTCGATCGTGAATGTGAACGAATATAAACCGTGAATGTGAATGGATAAAGAACTTGTAAATGTGAGTGAATATATTTGTGAATAAGAAATATGTCGTTAAATGTGAATAAATATATTTCTTGAATACAAACTTAGTTGGTGAATGTGAATAAATATATTCGTGAACAATAATAATAGCATTGAATGTGAATGAATATAAACTTTGTAAATTTTGCACCATTTCGCCAACCATAGTAGATGACTCACAAAAAACTGTTATTCTCTTCCACTAATAAATCCAATAAGTCTCATCAGCACAAATTCAACCTCAGACAGAGAAGTTGTTGAGATAACATGTAAACGCAAGCTAAACAGGATCATGAAAACAAGCACAAAGACACAAGCGCAAAGCAGACTGCAATATAAGCAAACAACTATGCCACTTTGTCACTTGCCTTCAAACACATTGACATTTGCAACGCTGTATCTGTGTTTAGCGCTCTTTAGCCTTCACACTTTCTCCATTGAGAAAATGGCGCAAAACCCCTTCAACGATACTAGCTTTACTCAACAAGTTAGCATGAGCCACAGATCTGGCGTCACCCCCGAAAATGACGGGATCTTTAGGTGCCTATGTTGTTCACACCTGTGCCCACCTTTACCCAACACATCCTTGTCTCTTCGTAGCCATTGACGGGCCAGATAACGGCTGCGAACGAGGCTAACAACACTCAGAAACAACATTTCAAATTCAAGACAGCAATGGTTCCAAATAGTTCTCTTACATCCAAGAAACCACATGTGGCTAACTCCAGAACAATACAGCCTAATGACCATACATCACTGCGTTCATCGTATCTGCCAACGGTTAAGGATTAGTTATATAAAAGAAAGAGAAAATTTGTGGTCACAATTAGAAAACCATGAAGAAATGATTGTTCAGAAAGTCACTGTGCGTGATGAAGGGTGATAAACACTGTCTAAAACGATCTGCAAGCGTATTATACACAAAGTTTTTAAGTCTGCGACTGAAGTTCTTGAACTTCAGTTTATAAATTTTATTGAGGTTCAAGAATAAGATTCCTCAACTTACCGCTGATAAATCAGATGAAAAACTGCAAAATGATATTTCGCATTCTAGTTAAAATTGATTCTCTATACCTACGATGACAAGTGGCTTGCTCAAAACTACACGTGAAAACAACGAGGCAAGCGAAACTTACACCGCAAACATTATTAAACATTTTATGGTGCCATCTCTTTTCATGTGTTCCTAAAGTGAGTTAAGTTGGCGTGCCTTCTTCGACCTCCTTCAGGAGACTACCAGGTTCATTAAATATTAGAGAGTTCAATCGAGGAACACAACTTTCGTATTTCATCAAAAATCTTACTCCGTGTGCAAGATTTTGCAAGCAAAACGTGGCCTTGTTAGAGACGTCACTGACGCACGTGTTCTCTTCATGAGAATGGTTCGGTAACCAAACAGAAGCAAGAACGGTGTATTAAAATATATATATATGTTATTTACCGGGCGGGAGGTCCGTATGGGAAAAAACTGTGCCCGAGGTCTTGAGTACGTTCGGCCTGTTTGTTTTCTTTTTTTTCAATTTGCCGCGAATAGCGCGGATAAAAATCCGGACCGTGGTCCGTATCGTAAAAAGCTAGACCAGTTACGAGCGCGCGATTAGCCAATCAGATTCGAGGATTTGGGATTCCGGCCCGCTGAGATGCTTCAGAAAAAAATAATGTAAAAAATTTTCTAACAAAAATATTGCTCATATAAAGGATACGGCCTCTCCAGGACTTCCGGTGCCATCCAGTTCATTGTTCCTACAGGAGTTCAAACTGTGAGCACTTGAGAAATTTCTTGAAACAACTCACAAACACAGGAAATCATAAATCCTAAGGTGCAATTTTGACTCATTCATATGCTGTTAAATTACATTGTTCACTCTAAGAAGGCATCAACTGTTATAAATCACTTATCAAGAGTGCACTTCACATTGGTAGCAAAATACACGACTTATGGGACACTAAACATTATTGAAAGTATCACCAATCGTACCTACGGTGGTTCTGGTTCGTGTCCGTGCATCATCCATGATAGTTGAAACACCGAAGTCACCTGAAAGAGCATTTTTACTTAAAAAGAAACTCCAAGTAGATGCTCAGGTTTAGAGGTTGAGTCAGAGCGTTTTAAGTCTCTTAGGATTCATTCCTTTGGTGTGATCCGGATTTGGATTTGTGATCCGAGATCACACGGATCGTGGCACATTAAAGGAGCCAGCGGTTCATAAAATTATTAGAGCAAGAAGCTTTTCACTTCATAGGCACTTTAAAAAGGAATAGTAATACTAATGGTGATCTATAAAGCGTCAAATGTTATAAGGGCAGGGTTTTCAATAAGAATTGCAGTAGCAGGAGAATATTCTGAAAGCGCTCCAAGTCTTAATTTAAACTAGTTCAGGCCATCTAAATTTGGCAGGATAATTCTTTGTAGTAACCAGAGAATTCTCCGATCTCCGATACCTAATGAACACCCTGTAAGAAATCTCAGACCTCAGCCTTGGCGTATTGACCTCGTCAATCAAGGCCTCGGTCCGAGATTTCCATGTAATGACCTCACTCTCGGTTAATAAGTAACTAGTATATATTTGACTTCATAACACTGCTCTAGTAACTTACCAATTGAAATATTACCATCTTCAGCAAGAAATATATTGCTTGGTTTGAGATCTCTGCAAAACGATTAATGACAGAAAAATTTGTTTAAGTTCTGCAGATTGTATTCTAAGGTTATTAATGTTAAAAAAGTTCTCAGTCAAATTTTCATAAGCTACTGCTTAAGGTTCAAGGGCTCCTGCTGTTACTGTCACTATCAATAATTGGATTATGCTTGAACTAAGTCAAATATTTGCACTACAGTTGGAAACGTAATATTCTATTGAGTCACTGTTGACGTTACTACTACTGTTGCTGCTAAGTAGAATTCATTAATTGTTGCAGTGTCAAGTTTCCTAATCTGCCAAGTGTCCTCTCACCTGTGTATCATGCTTTTGTTGTGAACAAACGTCAATGCATCAACCATTTGTCCAAACCACTTCCTCAACACCTGGCAAATCAAAAGGTTATGTAGCAATAAACTTCTAAGCGCTCAAGAGTTTTCTCATCATATGGTTTCATTATACAAAATTAATAGAGATGAGTTAAGGATAGTTCAAAAGCAGGTCATCCAAGCACAAGACAGTTTACTTCCTGATTGTCAGTGCAAAATGAAAACTTATAAATATTTATTGTACTTACAAGTTCTTCTATCCATTCTGATTTAGCTCTCTTCTGCCTTAATGCCTTGTCTAAATCTCCTGAATTTTAAACCAGCACAAAATGATTTGCATTGTTACAATATAACTTAGACTCTTATAGTCAAATGCAATATGCTCTTCTTTGAAGTGTGTTTTCTGTGACATAAAGAGCTCAAGACTGGATTACATAGACTAACCATTTCCATCAAATTATCGGAAAGTGAAAGACAGAAAAGCCATTGTGCAATGAAATTTTGTTGCCAAAGCTTTCCCTCCAAGGAAAATTTTTATCCTGCTGGTGGATCTCTCCTTATGCTTGTTGCACCTTGACTTATGGTTTAGTTAGTTCATAACAAAAGTAATAATTAGTATAAATACTCAAGTGATTAAAACCGGTATACAAAATTGCGCACTCTGATTGGTTTGCTATCTCGGACTATCGGCTGATAATCACCTCCACAAACAAAATGGCTGCCAGTCATTTGCGGGCTTTTGATGGAATAAATTTTTTTTGTGTTGTAGGTATGCTTTTTCTTCACTTTTTTTGAAAGAATCACCTGTGCATTTATAATAAAACAATTATTGGCCTCAGGCTCAGTGATTATCGGTGAATATCGACCTTGATGTCGTCTCAGTGAATATTCACCAATAATCACTTCACCTTCAACAAATAATTATTAATTAATACATTACATGGCAGCATTTTTCAGAGAATCATGTTTCTTCTATATTTTATAGGGATGGGTTTCCTGTTTTGTCTCTAGCAAATATTCATTTTTAACTACTAAGCAATACGTTCCTTAAGGCTTAAACTTTACCCTTTAAGCCCCAATATCAATATTCATTTCCTCCTAACATTCTCATATATATTTGTTATGACTACCAGTGAGGAGAATTTGTTTAAATATCAATACATCCCTTTTTTGGTGATCATTTTCGTTATTCTCATAGCCTAAAAAGGTTGATGAACTGTGAATATTGTAATGAGAAATTGGCTTAGAACTGGTCACTACTGTGACTTACAGGTTTAATTAAGGTTTAAAATTTAGGGCCTCTGTTTTGGGAAAGTTACTAAAATAACATTGACTCACCAAGTTTATAATAGTCCATTACTATACACACAAACATGGCAGATTCCTACAAAAAAAAATAACAATAAAAGGATAGTGTGGTTTCAAAAAAGATCAGGGCTCACTATTATAATTAAATGGCATCAAACTAGGAAAACAAGAGCATTCCCTAATTAATTCAGATATATGAATTTTTGCCAAAAATGTTTTGATGGAACTTGACCATAGTTATTTATTTCTATGAGCACTGGCAGATCTTGACGTTAACAAAATCAGATGATAATGTTTTATTACATGGCAGGTTCTGCAAGAGGGCAAGACAAGACAAATCCTAAGTTCTTATTTGGATACCCAAGCAGGCAAGTTGGGTCTACCTTGCCTGCTATGAATTTCCCTCATTAACCCCCAAATCAAAACAAAACAAATGGTCACACAAATACATCCTAAACATTAACCAGGCTTGAATGGTCAAGATGGCTGGATGTTGGCCTTTTTATTGAATTTGACTACATCTCAGTCAATAAAAACACACAAAAAAAGAATTAGGCCAAAAGAAGCAATCTTGACCTCACACTTGATCAATGATGTATATGTTGTGGTTCAATTTTTTCCTCGGTTCAAATTTTCTTTTCTTTTGTTTTCTGGTATGGTACTGTATGATAATAAGTTTGAAACAAAGGAAAATAAAATTTAAACCAAGGATAAAATTGAACTACAACATATATATATTAAGACAGTAGTGGGGTCTAATGGTTCAATGTGCCTTTTAATATCATTGCTTATTTAGAATAAGCGTGATCTTAACATATATACATACATCTTTATCCCAAGTAACAAAAAACTCCTTGTATCCACAAATATATGGATGTCTGGAGGGATGTTGAAGTTCTTGCAAAGCAACTGCCTGTAATGAATAACATCAGAAAATGTACAAAGGCTCACCAAAACGATAATAAACATCAAAAAATTACTTGATTGTGATTGGCTGAGAGCAGTACAGTTCATGTACAACACTAGTGCAAAAAGTGTAATGCATGCCCCCGGGGCAATCCCCGGGACAAGTCCAGCCTTTTGGGACCGGGGATGGGGATTTGTCTAAGGCACATCTGTCCTGGGGGTAGGGGGTGAGGCAAATAGAAAATAATTCCTCTTTGAATAAACAACTCCTCAAAAATGAGATCTTTGTTTCAAGCTTTCCAGGAGATATTTAAAGGTTGTTGAAAAAACATTCAGTGATCATTGTTCCGGGGGTGGGGAATAGACCACCACAAAATAAAAAAAAAACTTGCATTGTCCCCGTTGGTATGCCCGGGGAAGGGATGATAACAGGGAAAATTGAACCATGCAATTAATACCAATGCAAAACCTGTAATACCAATGCAAAACATGTAACATGCATCAAAATGTTTTTTATGTATAATCATTAAAAAAAAATTTTGCAGTTTTCTTGTTCATTTGTGATTTATTTCCACTCGTGAGTTTTTTACAAGCTCAAATCACACTTGCCGAAGCTGCTTGTGCAATTTGAGCTTTTTGAAAAACTCATTTGTGCAAATAAATACCAAACTGAAGTCAAAAGTATATGTTTGATTACCATTGCGAATAAGAAAACAGCCCTGGACAGCTTAAGATGTACTACGCCAGAATGTGGAACATTAAACTTCCAATCATTGTACAGTGTATAAATGTATATATATGTTATTTACTGGCGGGAGGTCCATATGGGAAAAAACTGTGCCCGAGGTCTTGCGTATGGCCCGAGGCCGAAGGCCGAGGTCCGTACTCAAGACCAAGGGCACAGTTTTTTCCCATACAGACCGACCTAGACCGGTAAATAACTTATTTATTTTTTCTGTTTGTTTGCTTTTTTTTCAATTTGCCGCGAATAACGCAGATAAAAATCCGGACCGTGGTCCGTATCGTAATAAGCTGGACCGGTTACGAGCGTGCAATTGGCCAATCAGATTCGAGGATTTGGGATTCCGGCCCGCTGAGATGCTTCAGAAGAAAATAATAATCAGTATTCCACCCAATAAATTTCATCAGTTCTCTTGATCTATTCCATTAATAATGAACTGATATAATTAATTTTTTTTTACTAAACATGAGACGCTACTAACCTCCTTAAAAGCTTTATTAGCTTCGCTTTCATCATTGCATTCAACCTAGAAAACAAAATCAGCATGTTGAAATTTTTTCAGGTATATTATGGATACAAGATCCAAGTCAACAAAATCTGTGTTACCAAATCTGAAAGGTTTATACTCTGCTGTAACATTTCACTGCCACATGCAAAAATTTCAAAGTGTTGATTAGGTAAGAACACGACAATTAATGCCAAATAGTGCAAAATGTTGAAATTGAGTTAAACAAAATGAAATTGACAGCAGAAATTGAAAATTAATTTTTAGTATGTATATTATTAACAAGTAATTAAACGTAATTGAGGGCAATTTGCCGGAATGAATAAACACATTTTTTTATGTTTTCAATTGTTTTAGTCCTTGAAAAATTTACTTGTGCTTATTTACTCCAAATTGCAGTCGAGATCAGTTGATTACCTATAATTTTCAAACGACAGAACAGGTATTGATCTCGTAAGTTTGAGAACATGCATGCAACTTGTAAACCTGTTTACCAACAACGAGCTACTGATAAAACTAGCAAAACTTCCATCGCTATTTCATGAAACGGACTCCTTTGCTGTCCTGCCACAAACTTAACCGTTTATGTAAAAATGCTTAAAAGTTTTATCACTTTCTGTGTTAGGAGGAGTCAAATTTCAGTCGAAATGAACAACAGAGGAATGCTAGTTAAAATGTCATTCAAAATATAATTAACTCCTCGAAAAAGCTCACCAAACACATAAATGTTCATCTGACAATAGAAAAAGTGAGCATTTTCTGGAGAATGGAAAATAATGCCGAATCTAATGATTGCGTGAATAAAACTCGTGTTCAATTCAAGTTGATAGAAATCTATGCATGAATATTTGACAGATTAATTTGTCCATTTTAACTCTCACCTTCTTCAATACATAGCGTCGATGATCGAGTTTGTTTTCTGTTAAGAACACCGATCCCTGTGCGCCTTTTCCCAATCTTTGATGGAGCTAAAGAAGAAAACAAAGGCCATGCCAACTGGAATCGCGGCAAACAATACTTCTACCGTTACACGTACTACATGCAAAGTAAGCTTGAAGTAAAACACAAACCTAATAATCGTATGTTGTCCAACGCAAACTTCAAACTTCTAGTACTAGTACTACAAAGTACTCAATCGAGCAAGCGAATGAATTAATTAGCAAGACGCTTAATACGAATAATTTAGATGTTTTTCTTCTGCGTTAAATAAAGCTTACCTTGTAGTTTTCCATGTCGAGCTAAGTATAGCTACACTCCGTCTCCACTCAACTGTGGCGGTCACTAGGGTTCATCTAATGCTGCATAAATTATGTTTATAATCCAACTTAGTTAAATATTTTAATATTTAACCAGTACACGCACACGAGCTGGAAGACCTCTTTAAAAGGATATATAAAGAAGACTTACAATATCGGCTTTACAAACGACCATCTCTCGCTGATTGCTAAAGCTTATCGTACAACTGTGTTTCGTGTGTGACAACTCTATAAAGTTCTCCTATAAGCGCCCACAAACACTTTGGAGAACTATTTCATGATCAACCGAGGACGTAGCGGGGGGGCAAAACGGTACTCAAGGATAGCAGGACTGGAGCAGCCACAGTTTGTTGGATCTCGTCTTAATGGGTACCACCAACAGGCTTCTTAACTGTATCGTAAGAACCGAGGTACACTGTTCATTGCACTTGTCTCTGCCTAATGTTCACAAACCTAGAGGCGCTCTTAGACATAGGCCCTGATATCTGGTATCAGATAAGGCCAACCGAGCAAAGAAAAATTTTAACTTCTATTCTAGTGTATGCAAAGAAACTCATGGCCTATCAGCAAAGTCCTTCAAACTGAGCATCAATGGGCGTTCCTTCCAACACAACGTATACAGTAGGTGAAAACATTGCTTCTCAGAGTAGAGCACAGTTGTCTTATTGTGTCGCGGACTGCTCAAATTTCTTCCTTAATCTTCCAACATATAATCATAATGATAATGAATTTATATAGCGGACTTTTTCATATGAATATATTTACACTTCTATTGGGTGAGATCGGACGTCAGCACTGATGTAAAGGCGCCTCTGGTTGCCGCTATCAGTCCATATATGATCTCACCGTCCCACCCAACCCTTGCATGAATTGACAGATGAAACCAGACTTAGAGACAGACCACCACACCAGGAACTACGTCCCCTACTCTTTTTCGAACAGTGTGTGGGTTCTTTAACGTCCCACACATTATTAGGAACAAGTGCTGTGAGACGGAACCTATGGGTTTATGGTCCTTATCCGAGAGGGATAGGAAGTCTAACCACTGATTTGCGGATGCCAAGGCAGCACTTTCTCCTCAGTTATTTTAAGACTCTAAGTGTTGGTCCGGCCGGGGTTTGAACCGGGATTCAAACCGGGGTTTGAACCGGGATTTGAACCGGGATTTGAATAGTAGATAATACTGACCTAGCGGATTCACTAGCGGTCTATATTCACCACGGTAACCGCGATCACCTCAGCAGGAAAGATAAAGTTGCTGATCCCACGGATTGAACTCTCAGTTATTAATACAGAAAATGGTAGAAAACAGCCTGCAAGTGTCACATTGAAACCACAGGGCACTGTACATATATGTCGAGCCGTACTCAAGACCAAGGGCACAGTTGTTTCCCATACGGACCGACCTAGACCGGTAAATAACTTATTTATTTTTTCTGTTTGTTTGCTTTTTTTTCCGCTAGGACGTGTGTAAGAGTGTGAGTTTAAGGCTGGAGGAGGAAAGTGCCGACAAAATCCTATGAAATAAATGTAAATAGGGCATCAATTTAAGTGGTATGTTTATAGAAAGTTTAATTTTAATTTTACTCGCAAGTCAGTATGTAGAAAAAGAAATGACAATCATCTGTCAAACGTTCAATTTCAATTTGCCGCGAATAGCGCGGATAAAAATCCGGACCGTGGTCCGTATCGTAAAAAGCTGGACCGGTCACGTGCGCGTGATTAGCCAATCAAATACGAGGATTTAGGATTCCGGCCCGCTCAGATGCTTGGGAAAAAAATAAACTGTTTTCTTGTATTTTGCAAAGTTCGGTGTTGCTTCTGTGGTTGACCCATGAAAGATATCGTTCACTTATGTTTCTTTGCAATGAAATGTTCCATATGTAAAGCAAACCATCTGTCGTTTTCAAGATCCAGACGCAGACCACAGCTACAGCGATGCGCATATCGTTCACTTGTGCTTCTTTGCAGCGAATGGCTCGAAGTATTCTCGTGTAGCAGTAAGTTGGTATTGCAACAAGGATACTGATCAGTACAGCAGTTGCAACAAAAAATACTTGCCTGTTCCATATGTAAAGCAAAGCATCTGTCGTGCTCATGATCCAGAGACAGACCAAAGCGATGCGCATTCTTTTTAGAGTCATAACTTGTCTATACCGTAAACCCAACAGCAGAGCAAGAAGTCTATCCACGCTTATGCCACACAGTGTGTCAAGAGAGACTCCAGACAAGATCGTGCTGATGACGTATACGAAATATTTGAGGAAACGACAAAGATCCCAACGCTCGTCCATCGTGGATGAGGTGAATGCGATGTGAGCTGGTATCGCAATTATTCCAACACAGAAATCACTAATCATGTAAGCCAGTTTTTGCGATACAAACGTTTTGATGGTGGATGAAGAGAAGTGTCCTTACGGAGGGCGACTAAAATCAGCAGGTTACACAGAGTTACTGCGATGGACAAGGGGACAAAAAACGCAGTAAAACCTTTTTACTAATGGAAGAGATACGCGCTCTGACCATCTCAGTGCCCTGAGCAGAGCAGATCTCTCTCTGTTATGTTCGACATGTTGCCCTGAAAAACTGCACAATTTAAACTTACTACAGGGAAAAGGCTCCACATGGTCGACCCCCTCGCAGGAAGGGAAGTGCATGTTCCATGTTCCTTTAATCGTTTTTTCATTTTCTCCCTTGCTCGTCATTAATAAAACCACTTGTTCGTGATTTTTGTTCCCTTTTTTCCAATAATTTAACCAGAGGTTGCCTACTTCCAGAAGATAATTCGAAAATATCCCCTGTTTCCTGAAAATAAATGCTTCTGTTACCCTGTTCCCTAAAACCCTAGGGACGCGCTCAAGAGAAGGTCTCCAATTCGTTTGCTTTAACTTGTAACAACATTGAAACGAAAAGCGACGAAATAACGTCAACAGCATATTTACAAAACTTATCGTGAGGCACACATTAAAACTGTAAAAGACTATTAAACGTTGGTGTTCGCCAAAAATGATAGTGCAACACGAGTGAATAAAAAAATTATATCTGACAAATGTTGCAACAAATAAGCGACAGTGTAGGTTATTGAGCTTAGGCTAAAACTATGGATATGACATTTCACCTGCTCTACAAATATTTCGTTATGTATTATTGTAAGATAAATAAGTAAAATGAGACTGACATCTCTGCTACATTGAAGGCTTAGATTGTGAATCAAATTCAGGTTTTCCAATAGCTTTTTAGCAGGTTTTAGTTTACCTACGGAAATTTTACCGCTTTTTGTACTGAGTGCATCTTTTTCGGTTGGTCACAGCAATCAGTTTTATTTTAATTTAGCCGGCTTTACGATACTGATCTCAAAAGGGATCTTGTAAACAACCTTCCATATAAGGAGGCAGGATAGATAATTGTTTACGTTTTCTTTGCTGTCAATATTGGACGCGACACTCTATAACTGAAAGAGTGGAGACATGTTCATTAAAAACTATGCTGGAAACCAGCCACCAGTAAATAGTCAATCCAATTTCCTAAGAATATACTGAAATTGGTAATAAGCAATAGCTCTTCTATTAGAAGAACGCCAGGCAAAAAAGTTTTCTTTGGTCTCGAGGGAACTGTCAGAAATCGCAATCAGTGACTAGTACTCTGACTAAGACAACTCAAATAAGGGCCTACTCTCGGGACCTTAAGTCGCCTTAAGTCGCATAAAATGTCCTTGAGTCGCCATGTTTTTTTCTGTCAATTTTGCTTAAGTCAGATCAAGTCGCCTTAAATCGCCTTAAGTCGCCCAAAGTTACGGCGACTTAAGGTCCCGCTAAAGTAGGCCTAAATGAATTTTTACACAAATTTTGAATGTCTGTTTTTGACGCTGAACAACAGATTTGTGGCGAGTTTCTACCTATTGAGATGATTCTCGTTTAATCTTTATATGCTTTGTACAGTTATACAGCAAATCATATGCATTTTAAACAAAGTATAAAACGTTTGTAAATATTCTATTTCTTACATGCTCGATCGTGATTAAATAATTTGAATGAGAATTGTATGGGTGTCCTTAGTTCGAGTGTAGTCGCACTGTAAAACGTCAATATAAGACAGCGTATTACATATTACATATTACATATTACTTGAAAACATGTGTATTCGTTGAATAATTAATGCCTCTAAGAGACAAATTAAAAGTTCAGTCATATTGACCACTGTTCAACTCCCATTAATTTTGTTTGTCTTCTTAAGTCAAACAGCTGCACTGTTGCATTGATTTAAAAGGAAACTAGACCCTTAAATCAAGGGTTACTCTTGCACATATACAGAGAAGGCAGCGCAAGCTGTGTCATTAGGTGCTAAGCGATTGTCTGTTTTTTCTGTGGTTTTCATAGAATTGTACCTTCCCTGCTTACTACAAAGAGTTATAGTTCACCACTAAATTTTCTCCGATTCTTATTGGTTTAAATTGATCACGTGACGCGATAGTGTTCGTCCGCGGAGACACACTATATGCGTTTATAGTTCACCACTAAATTTTCTCCGATTCTTATTGGTTTAAATTGATCACGTGACGCGATAGTGTTCGTCCGCGGAGACACACTATCAGCGCATAGTGCCCTTCCGAGGAAAATACCCGGATGGATAGTGCCCGTCCGTGAAAATGTGAATTTTCTGACAGTTATACCGTATTTTTTAGGCAATGTACGTTGCGAATTATTGAAATTTCAGGCTGTACGTATGGATAAATATTTGAATGATATGCATTTAGTGGGTTTTGACTGTTTTTCAACTGGCGCGCGGAAGAAAATTTAGTGGTGAACAATAAAGACAATAGAGTGTTTATGTCTCGGAACTATAGATCCGATACAAGAAAATGGGTAAATCAAACGAGTTGATTAAGTAAGTTATACCACCGTAAGGTAAAAAGGAGGTGCTGACGTTTCGAGCGTTAGCCCTTCGTCGGAGCGAAGGGCTAACGCTCGAAACGTCAGCACCTCCTTTTTACCTTACGGTGGTATAACTTACTTAATCAACTCGTTTGATTTACCCATTTTCTTGTGTTTCAACTTCCCACCGACGCAGCACCAGTTTCTTTAGAAACTATCCCCACAATATAGATCCGATAGTTGCCCTTGGAAATTTGATGTTCTTAAAACTAGCATATTTGCCCTCGAAGCTTCGCTTCTCGGGCAAATATTTGTTTTAAGAGATTTATTAGATAACTTTCAATATTTTTTTCATCGTTGGACCTCCTGCCGTTAGAGGTCAATTTTTGATATCAGCCCACTTGGTGATTTGTGCTTTTATGCTATGTGCATAAATTTAAATACTCCAGATCAATCCAGACGTTTTTGGAATATAGATAACATGTACAACGACTATAGATTCACTTTTCTTGTTAGCGGGCAGTCCGTGCATCTTTCCAGAGGAAAACAAGTCGACAAACTTTAAAGAAGGAAACGTGTTGCGAATTCAACGTTAATTTGGTGAAGCGGTTTTTCTTTTGCCCCTGTGTAAAGGTATGGATGCATTTTTTATCTTGTCAATTCTAGATACTCTACCCTCAGTTGAGTAGATTCACGATTTCCCTTCATTTTCGGCCGGCTTTTCCCACTATATCTTCACTAAGAAAAACAAGTCGACAAACGTTAAAGAAGGAATCATGTTGCGAATTCGACATTAATTTGGTCAAGCCACCTTCCTTTTGCACCTGTACTTGCATGTACAAAGGTTTGGCTGTGTTTTATATCATTCTGTCAATTTAAGTTACCTCACTGATATTCTGATTTAAACTGCTTTGCATAAGGTTTCATCCCTTCTTCCACCATCAAAACATATATTCGTACCCTCGTTATTCATGATAATCTCCGTGTTAATCTGTTTGCACTACCGACGGCTTCAGTGTTATCCATCTCCACGGCAAGCGAGCCTTGGAAATCTTGAAACTTCACCAAATATTCAGTTCATGCGATCAGAACATTTTTGTCTGGAATTTCGCTCGCTACACCGAGTGCAGTTGGGGCGGAAAGACTTTTGAGTTAAGGGCACGCACAATCTAGGTGCCTACGTTCTTTTAGTATGATCCACATTTGGATCCAGATTTGAATCCAGATTTGGATAAGTGATCCAAGATCACTCAGATCATGGGGCATCAAAGAAAACGGCAAATTCTTGTCCAGAGTGGATTTATCTATTCATCGCTTCCTTTGATCTCGGATCACACAAAAGGAACGCAGCCTAAAAAGGTTTGGCGCGGCCATGGTCTTCGCGTGGATTAAACTGAAGCACAGCGGCTGAATTGCTTTACATATTAAACATGCAAGCTTTTCTTATTACTACGGCTGCATTGATATTTTTAGAAGTTGCAATCAACCTACTCTTCCACAAGAATATTCTGCAGTATCCGTAGAAAGCAAGCGCGAGTAGTGGCCAATACTCAAACAGGCAATACAGTGAATTTGTTACAGCTACAGTGAATTTGTTAACGTAGAAGAAGACACTTTATAGTTTGGCTGGTTCGGCGAGCGAGTGATTAAGATGATGTTCTGATTAACTACCAAAGTGGGCAAGATGTCTTGCCCGCTCGGGATTTCCCGCGGCGTGCATTGTCCCGAGAAACAAAGCAGAGCAAAATGACCGCATAATCCTTTATTGATCAAGCTCATTCCGGCAAGATGGCTAGATATTGGTTTTGTTCTCTTAGCGTTTTATTGGCCTCGACTACTTCTCGGGCAGTAAATAAAAATGCCAAAAGGAACGCAGGCAATATGCAGCCATATTGACCACACTCTTGGTCAATAACGCATATCTATAAGTAAACAGTGGAACCATATAACGTTAGCAGGTGGGTAGTGTCCATATAAGCACATACGCCCGTGCGTACAGCTGAAGTCTGGAAAAAATATATTTTTGTATTCCCCGAGAGCATTTTTATCATTGAATTGCAATGACTTATAAATTTTTCGCATTATGTTGGTGTCTTTGTGTTAGTATTTCCTTTATCGTTTTATTAGTCCAAAAAAGGACGGCAAGACACATTATACTCCTCTTCCCGTGCGTATACCTTTAAAATCCCACGCCACGCTCCTGGTTTGTAGCTTGTTTACACGATTCAGTGTAGTAACGACTATACATGCAACCTAAGGTGCGATTCATAGTCTTTTTTTTATCTGTATTGGGTGCATTGCAAGTACATAAACTTTCTGTGAAATCGCTGTTAACCTCTGCTCTTTATTGTCAAGGAAATAAGAAGAGCGGGTACAGAGACGAACAGACAGACATTCCTGTGTTTATGAGGTTCTGGAAGAAAACGTCCACTTTTTACAGTTTAATTTATGACTGTCACCAATGGCGGACGAAAAAATCGTGATTTCAGCCCCAGAAATTGCATGGTTCAGAAGAGTATTTCTGTCGCTTTATTTTAGCATAGACGTTTAGTACGGAGCCCAAACTACTATTTTATATGGAAAAACAGTCAGAAAAAAGGGTGTTTTTTTGTCTTAGTGGCACTTTAATAGATCGTTTAATAACGCCTTCCATTTTAAGACTTATCCCAGTATTATTTAGAAGGCTTCCAAAGCAAATATGCAAAATATACATCGTCAATGGGACTTAAGATTTTGAAATGGAGCCCGGAGTAATTAAACCAAGCCTGGAACCATTAAAATTCAACTTTTTACAAAACTTTTTTTACTTTTTTAAAATTCCACTTTTTACAGTTTAATTTATGACTGTCACCAATGGCGGACGAAAAAATCGTGATTTCAGCCCCAGAAATTGCATGGTTCAGAAGAGTATTTCTGTCGCTTTATTTTAGCATAGACGTTTAGTACGGAGCCCAAACTACTATTTTATATGGAAAAACAGTCAGAAAAAAGGGTGTTTTTTTGTCTTAGTGGCACTTTAATAGATCGTTTAATACCGCCTTCCATTTTAAGACTTATCCCAGTATTATTTAGAAGGCTTCCAAAGCAAATATGCAAAATATACATCGTCAATGGGACTTAAGATTTTGAAATGGAGCCCGGAGTAATTAAACCAAGCCTGGAACCATTAAAATTCAACAGTAGTCCTCTTTTTCAACACACGGAATGCTGTCTATTCTTTGCTTTTAATTCATTTCCATGTCCCTGTCAAAACCTTACAGAGAGATTTATTCTTCTCAAGCGATAAATTCAAGCCTTATGTGGAACTCTGAAAATGTTGCGATCCTGAGGTTATATACATAAAATTGCGGAAGCTATCAAACGTGCCTTGCGTCAATTGAACTACAATACGTTCGAGGCAAGTCGAAGATATTTATTTATCTAAATAAACAAAGATACAGCTTTATCAAACGGACTATTAAGCATTGCGTTGCTTTTTTCAAACGGTTTTTTATTTTCATTTTTCCACAGTCTCAAGGCAACATGTTGAACATCACAGAGAGTGATCTGTTCTGCTCACGGCACTGGGTTGGTCAGAGCGCGTATCTCGTCCATTGGTACAAAGGTTTTACTGCGTTTTTTGTCCCCCTGTCCATCGCAGTAACTCTGTGTAACCTGCTGATTTTAGTCGCCCTCCATAAGGACACTTCTCTTCATCCACCATCAAAACTTTTGTTTCGCAACCTTACAATTAGTGATTTCTTTGTTGGGATAATTGCGATACCAGCTCACATCGCATTCACCTCATCCACGATGGACGAGCGTTGGGATCTTTGTCGTTTCCTCAAATATTTCGTATATGTCATCAGCACGATCTTGTCTGGAGTCTCTCTTGGCACACTGTGTGGCATAAGCGTGGATAGACTTCTTGCTCTGCTGTTGGGTTTACGGTATAGACAAGTTATGACTCTAAAAAGAATGCGCATCGCTTTGGTCTGTCTCTGGATCATGAGCACGACAGATGCTTTGCTTTACCTATGGAACATGCAAGTATTTTTTGTTGCAACTGCTGTAATGATCAGTATCCTTGTTGCAATACCAACTTACTGCTACACGAGAATACTTCGAGCCATTCGCTGCAAAGACGCACAAGTGAACGATATCGTTCATGGGTCAACCACAAAAGCAACACCGAACTTGGCAAAATACAAGAAGACAGTGTACAGTGCGCTGTGGGTCCACGTAACTCTAGCCGCCTGTTTTCTACCGTTTTCTGTAGTAGTAACTGTAAGATCCATTCGTGGGTTAAGCACCTCCATCTTTGTTGCCGAGGGGATCGCGGTTAGCATGGTCAACATGAACTCGCTATTGAATCCGTGTCTTTACTGTTGGAAGATCAAGGAAGTAAGGCGAGCAGTGAGACATACAATAAGGCAACTGTGCCCTGGTCTATGCGCAGCGCTGGCAGGGGCGCCGGCACACATTGATGGTCAGTTGGAAGGATCCGACCGACAAACTAGAGAAACTAGACATAGTAAAGAATTATTTACTGCGCCTATAAAAACTGAACAAGTGGAATGCGTGCAACAAAATCGTGACAATAGACATTGCAAAAGTGGAGGCTTCCCATAGCGGCTGGCTTAGTAGAATATACGGCATATTTTGCCCAAAAGAGGCCATCACTGAGACTTCAAAGTAGCAACTGTGCTTCTTAATTCGAATACCAAAACGCCATACGACAATCTTTATCAAAATGGATATGGGCAAGCATGACAAAGCCGCCTTTTTGAGAACAATTAATGCAAGAAAGTTTCCGCAAGCCACATTTTTTGCTTTTTTTGGTGTAAAATAAAGTAATTCATTGAGCATGCTTTATCGATATCTTGACATCTTGGGCTTTCGTTAATAACCAAAACATTATTACCTCCGCCAAGGAGGTTATGTTTTCACGCCTGTCTGTCTGTTTGTTTGTTTGTTCGTCTGTCTGTTAATCGTTTTACGCAAAAACTAATCAACGGATTTGCACCAAATTTGGTGGAAAAGTCGCAAATATACCCAGGATGAATCGATTAAAATTTGGGATTTATCCGGATTAAACTCCGGATCTCAGATCCAGCTGAGTGTAATGTCAGGTGTACATATGTGGCGGGGCGGAGGTATGCGCTCTACCGAGTGCCCTTCTAGTTGCCTTATGAGATTTCCGTGTAAAAAGGGCTTCAGTTGGACACGGACAAGCAAGATGGAGCTATAAAGGCCTACCGCATGTTCCCGCAAGGAAAGTTATTACTTTTTCGGTCCAAAACAAAAACGTCTCTATGAGCATGCTCGGCTATTTTCTAGCCAGTCTTGGCCTGGCGCTTGTTCAATACGCATTTTTTATATTTATTGTTAATCTGAGGTTAAGAGGACTCCGTAAGTTTGAGGATCAACTGTTTTCTGCGAGAGATTCCTAAAAATATCAGAATAAATAGAATATAGGAGATATCCTAAATTACTAAAGCAATATACATCATGTTAGAACTGTGGAAGAAGTTAAGTAGTTTTAAACTGAGTATAAACACGTCCTCCATGGAAACTAGCCAAGTGTTTTTTGGGTTAGCGTGTTTCTTTAATCTGAATAAAGTATACCATACCATATCAATATTAATCAGTAAAGTCTTTAAAGTGAAGTAAACGTAAATATAATGAAATAAATTGTTACAATATCTGGAAAACGTATCCAGAGTTTCATATTCATATGGTGCAGAATATTTTAAAGGCGTTGGTGTTCGCCGAAAAAGTGACAGTACAAGTTGAGTGAACAAACGCTTCCTCTACGAAAATTGGCAAGATCCTGCCACTAAGGGATGTACAGCATTCAATTTTCACACATTTAGCGCTGCACCCTAACCTATCACGGTACGGAACGCGGGAAGAGGCTCAAAGAACGTTTGCGTAGGAAGATAGGGCGCAACTTGCTTGTAGCCTCCTGAGCAGAGGTTCTTTGAGCTTCGTCACAGTTAGGGGGGGGGGGGGCGTATGACAGAGCCCAAAGAATATCTGTGTAGAAGGGTCAGGTGCACTATGGCAGTATACATAGCGTCCTATGCATAAAACCAAATGTTTTATGCATATGTATGCATAACACTAAAATCCCTATTCTGATTTTGATCGGACGCCCTCCTGTCTGCCTCAATTATTTTCTCCTGCATCTGGTGATGGTTATGTGTCCGGGGACAAATGGGTGGAGACTCAAAAACACCGTCCGTGTAGAAAAATCACACTGGGATTTTGGTTTTAAGATCCTTTACTGTTTTAACACTAACGCTACACAGATTTTGGAATACTGTACGTCTCACCTTTCTTCGCTGGATTACGACAGCCCGTAAGAAAAACAAGATGAGCGTCTCCGCACTATTAGCTTGTTAGTTTTTCTCTCGAGCACATGGCAAGAACAGAAACCTGATATCCCGTGGAACGTTAGTATTTGCCCGAATGGATATCGTAATCGATACGGACTTCTGGAATTATAAACGTGTTGAGGAATAACCTCAACAGTTATGTAATGTCAATGCCATGTTTTCGGCGAAATTCAAATCATTAAACTGTGAGAGTAAGGTCCACTGGATTTCTTTGCGTCTATTCTGGCATTTATGATGGCTTGGGTCCATGATTCAATCAACGGCTAGGGTGATAGTAGAGAGTCTTGTTTTATCCCTGTAGAGACGTTAAAGGGTTCAGTTAGCTGTCCTTTACGCATTATCCGGCTCTGCATTCCTGTGTAGGTATTTCTGATGATGTTGATAAATTTGTTCGTAATGTCACTGTGTTTCATAAATTGCCACAGGTCCCAGCTGTTAATTAGCAGTATCTTTCTCCACTCATAAAGTCTAGCCTGCATCTCTCCGATAATCTTCACATTCTGTCCTTTGGCGCAAGTCTTTCCTCTGGGCTCCAGAAAGCCAGTTTTCATTGACACTCCCAATGGAAAGCAGTTTGAAGCCATTTAGACGGATCAGAGAGGACTCAGTTACATTGGACCTATTGCTTGGCTTGACAATAGCGTCTATGCTAAAAGTGTAGTCCCCTCTCTCACTTGCGACTTCGTCAGCGTGAGTAAATCTCCCAGGTTAGTAATACACACTTTATTGTTACAGCTTTCATGATTAGCACGACACTACTGAAGCTTAAACTTAGGGGACGTAGTTCCTGGTGTGGTGGCCTATCTCTACGTCTGGTTTCATCTGACAATTCATGCATGGGTTGGGTGGGTGTGTGAGATCATATATGGACTGATAGCGGCAGCCAGAGGCGCCTTTACATGCTGACGTCCGATCTCACCCAATAGAAGTGTAAAGCGCCTTTGAACATAATTATTCATTTGAAAAAGTGCGCTATATAAATTCCATTATCATTATCATAAACTTGCAAGTAACAGGGAGAACATAGCAAAGGAGTCAGTTATTAACTTATTAACTGTAGGAAGTGCACGTTTCCTTCATGAACTTCATAAAAATGGGCAGATCTGTCTGATCGTCTCTTGCACCATTCTTCTTATTTCCTTGATCTTCCAACAGTAAAGCACAGGGTTTAACAATGAGTTCATAAAAGTCAAAGTAGCCGCGATACATTCAAAAAGAAAAAGAGTATGACTCGCTTCATAGATTGCACTTGCAGCAGTCACTACACTGAATGGTAAAAAACAACCCGCTAACGTTATATGGACCCACAGTGTACTATACAGTGTCTTCTTGTACGTTAACAAATTCACCGTAGCTCCATTGCCTGCTTGAGTAATGCCCTCAACTTGTGCTTGTTTTCTACGGATAGTGCAGAATATTCTTGTGTAAGAGTAGGTTGAGATTGCAACTTCTAAACAAATCAATACAGCGCAAGTAATTAGAAACGCTTGCATGTTTAATATGTAAAGCAATCCAGCTGCTGTGCTTTTAATCCACGCAAAGGCTATAACCACTCTAACCCGTTTTAGAGTCATGGCTTGTCTATACCTCAAACCCAAAAGCAGAGCGAGAAGTCTATCCACGCTTATTGTACTCAGTGTAGCCAAAGAAACTCCAGACAGAGTTGTGCTGATCGCATAAACTGAATATTTGGTGAAGTGACAAAGGTCCCAATGTTCAGTTGTCGTCGAGATGACCAACACTGACGTCACTGGCAATGCGAACAGCCCAACGCAGAGATCAGTAATAGTGAGGTTACGAAATAAAAGTTTTGACGGTGGATGAAGGGATGTAACCTTATACAAAGCATTTAGAATCAAAATGTTACTGAGGGTAACCAGAATTGACAGAAGGATATATAGCACAGCTAAACATTTGTAGACGTGCAAAAGAAAGGCGCCTTGACCAACCCAATGTCGAGTGCAGAACACTTCTCTGTCTGTAACGTCTGTCGACATGTTTTCCTCAAAAATGTGTGCAGAAAAAGTCGGCCGAAGACAAAAGTGAATCGTGAATCTGATCAGCGGTGCAGGTCTACAGTCCTTGTGAACGTTTTAACATTCGAGCATTTTCTGGATAAACCTTGCAGCATGTCACTTTATCCACAAAGCACAAGGGATTAAGTAGGTTGCGATTTAAAATTAAATTCTAAAGGCAGGAAAGATCAACAGATGAGGAAATATTAAATATTTTCCAATAATCTTGTAGTGTCACTTCTTTAATTTCTAAAATTGCAAATGTAGGCTCCCTTTATATGCAGAACAATAGAAATATAATTATGATTACTCGGATGGCGATTAATTGGCAAAAGTGAATGATATTCTAGCAGGTGACGCTTGTATTTAAATTCGATGTTCTTTGTACGACGTGTGGAATCTTGCTGTCATTTTTAAACAATGAAATTTAGAAATTAATTTACTAGTTCAGTTTTTCCGTTTTTACCGTAAAACGTTTTAGTGCAGACTTCAATACGTGAGGTCTTCTATGCGACGATTAGCGGATTTGTTGCTTAGTTAACATATCGAGTAGATATCGCCTAAACACTGGTCTCAGAATGTTTCTATACCTTTAATCTTTTCCCTCAGAAGATCTTATTGCCTTAAAAATTAATCAACACGATCGTGCAGCTGTTTGATTTCAGAAAACAAACAAAATAATTGAGAGGTGGACAGTCAATAATGATTGAACCCTTTAGTTCTCTTTGAAGACTTTAATTATTGATCGAATATGGATGTGTATTCAACTGATATTTCCTTTAATGTTGACGTTTTAATTTATAACGTTGGTCATGTGCCTCGAGTTGCTGTCCAACCCGTAAAATTGGTGCTTATACTAAGTAAGAATTTCAGTGGTCATCTTTTACTGACTTTTACTGGTGATTCGCTCCTGCTCAGAATGAATTCTCCAATCATTTTTTTTCAAGCAATTGCAATGACTATTCATAGTTTATTGGCTTCCAGCATAGTTTTTAATCAGCATGTTTACACTTCCAAAAATAATCATAACTATAACAAAATTCTCAAATTCGATTGGCTATCAACTGCCCTGATTTCAGCCTTAATAGGACAGTTGAATAGGACAGTACGCGTCATGTCTAAGTAATTGGACAGTATGCGCCATCACGCGCGCGCTTAAATGGCTTTTTTTACTGCTAAAAAAGATCTTGAAATTTCTTGTGTTTTGCTTTTAAAGAAAGAGCTTTATATATCACAAATGTTGTTAAAGTTATGATAAATTGGTAACAGAACTTCGTGTCGTCCAATTCGGTCTGTAATCATAGTCATGATTAAACAAAAGTGGACTGAAAAGAGTATGTAATCATAGTGGTGATTAAACAAAATCGGACTCCCGCAGTACGCGGTCGTCCGATTTTGTTATTCACTCGTACGATTACAGACCGAATTGGACTCCACTCAGTCCTGCTACCATTACTTTTACGTGCTAAGCCTAATCTTGACAAAGGAGTAAACGCAAACATTTTTCACAACTTCAAGTTCTCATTTTTATCACTTCTTAAAAAGTTCATTATCACCCTGATAGCGCTCTGGTATCCTATCTTCGCGCTTACACCTCGGGGTATACTTTGGTATGATTCGGATCTGGTTTTGTGATCCAAAGTCTCTTGGATCATGATGCATCTAACGAATCACTGAATCTTTGTGTAGAGTAGACCCAGTGGTTTCTTTGATGCGTCATGATCCAAGTGGCCTTGGATTAGGGACGGACCATTAGAAAAGTGATGGGGGGGGGGGGAGTGGGGAATTTTCAGCTTGCACGAATTTTTTTTTTTTCGCTCACTGCTTGTGCAGGAATTTTTTTTCAGGTGAACCCCTCTGCACGAATTTTTTTTACTACGGGTGAAAATGTCACAATTGGACCTTCCTTCTGCATGAATTTTTTTTTACCTTCTTTTTTGCATGAAGGTTTTTTTTTTGGCATTTTCCCTTGCATGAATTTTTTTTTGGGTTTTTTTCCCATACCCCCCCCCCCCCCCTTCCATCACTTTTCTAATGGTCCGTCCCTTAAGAATCCAGATCTGGATCATTCTACTGAGAAGTACCTTTTAACCCATAAAAGTATATTATGTTAAACATAAAAAAGTAACAATAATAATAATATCAATACCAGCAATAATAATAATAATAATAATAATAATAATAATAATAATGGTGATAAAACAATAATAATCATGATAATAATTTCAAGAAATGAGAAAGTACAAAAATTGATAATGATATAACAATAAGTAAATACATAAATTGGGGTTCTATCCCTCATGGGAAAAACCATTATGAGTTCTTTAAAAACTACCTTCGCGAGGTTTTGCGGGAGTCGTATTTCTAGTTCCAATGAAAAGTACCTTTTTTTATTTATATTTTCCTTTGCCGAAAAATTCTGCACACTCTTCTAGGCCAGCCATTATGAGAAGCCTTCACTTCTGTTATGACCGTCATCGCAACTTTCTAGCATTCATTCCTGCCAGTAAAGTACCATCTGTTCATTTTTCTATGGGCTTAGCTAATACAAGGAGTGATCAAACATTTGAGAGAATTCCAAAGTATATGCAAAACCGAACCGCTAGCGTGAGCTTACATGCGTACTTTAAGACTTCCTTAGACTTTTCCTGAGCGCCAGTGATCTTCTATTTCTCAGTTGATAAAAAATGCAAGAGTTACATACATGAAGCCCTGATTCAATTACAGGTTGTTGAACTATCTGATTACGTGTTTATTTACAAACAGGCTTCTGTGAATGACACAGGAGATCCAAGAAGCCATTTTTTTTAAGTCTGAAAGTGTTAAACATGGGGTCATGAACAAACTGCTATAAAGTCTAGAAATAACTTTCAGACCAGGCAAAAATCCCTGTCTCAAAAACAGTGGTCTCAGCTACACATAAAGTCTACGGTCAAATCAATGAGAAGTTGGCGAGAGCTACTTCCATAAAGAAATACTGTAACATAATACTTTGCATCACTTAGAGTAAGTCTATCTTAGAATATGTTTGGGAATTTTAAATTGTCCATGGTATCTAGTCATATTTTTCAGGGTTTGGCGATGGAGTCAATAGAAAATAAGTCTTTAATTTAGCAGACAAGGGTAGAGTTGTCTGATAGTCTCCCTCACAGAACTTCGCACTTCCTTCATCTTCCAGCAGTAAAGTATTGGATTCAACAGCGAGTTTATGTGCATCAATGTTACCCCAACAGGCCACAATGACAAATAGTAAAACATGTTTAACCGCCGGAAAACAGCCAAGAAAATAAGGACAACAAAGGGAAGAAGACAGACTGTTAGAGTGAGATGAACCCACAATGCACAACACACGGTTTTTCTGTACTTCGCCATATTTTGGCTTCCTGGTTGCCTGATATCATGAACTCGTTCTTGCTGTTGTCGAATAGCGCGCAAAATGTTTAAGTAGCAGTATGTTGGAACTGCTATGCCAAGAATACACAGTACGCCAATGACCATGAGATACGCGAACCAGCTCCATAAACGAAGTAATCCGGCTGCCAAATTATTGACCCAAAACATAATCACGGCGATACGAACTCTCTTCGCCGTAACAACCTGTCTGTATCTCAAACCCAACCTCAAAGCGAGAAGTCTATCCACACTAACTGCACTCAGTGTGCTAACGGAAGATCCTGTCACTGTTGTGCTGACAATGTACGAAAAGGAATCGATGGAACGACAAAGGGCCTGTCGATTGCTCATGGCAGAAATTAAATATGTAATTGACAGCGGAAGGGAGAACAACCCAACACAAAGATCTGCAACAGCTAAAGAGCAAAATAGAAGTTTTGATGGCAGATGAAGAGATGAATTTTTGTACAAAGCGATGAAGATCAAAAGGTTACTGAATATTACCAGAATGGAGAGAACGACCAAAACCACGAGTACCGCATTGTACCAGCGAAAAAGGTCGGTAACTCGGGCATTGGCTTGATGTTCCCAGTCTTGTGTACAAAAAGACAAATGGAAATGGTCAACCTCCATGTTCAATGCCGTGTGTTTCTCCTTAGTTTCCGTGAGCCGATAAAATGAAAAGAAAGGTGTACAAACAGTTCTTTAAAAAGCATGCAGATCTCCCGTCTGTGTCATACGTCAAGACTTGAAGATTGTTAGCGTTACTGTACGTCAGTAGGAGCATTGTAATTTTCTTCAGTTAAGGCGGCGATTGGGAAGCGTTGAAAACTCATTCCGTAGTTCTCAGAGATTCTCAGAGACGGAATACAGAATCTCTTAAACTGACCCAAGGGGTAGGTAAATAATTATAAATTATTTATCGTTGGGGTGCAGCCGTAACACAAAACTTATTTCTTTGTCAAACGATGTTTTCACTTTGATATCTAGAGCGACGTTTCCACCGCTTCCTTCTAGTCTTCTTCAGACGACAGGGTCGACTCAGAATCAGCCACAAAGTTCATTGAACCTCATTTTGCAGTTTTCTCTCTCTGGGTATTTTAAAGTTCAAATCTGATGCAAATTCAGCAACATACAATAAAATCGACCACTCTCAATCACCCTCATCAATGGTTGGTACGTTGAATTACCATTTGCCTTTGTGAATTGTCATTGTAAAATCATATTTATTTTTGTTAAAAATGAATATTTAAAAAGGGGACTTTTCAATGGAAACTGGAAGAAAAAGTATCATTGCGTTGCAAAATTCGAACAGGTAGATCTCATTAAACGAGAAGCATATATCTAGTGACTACAACATGTGACATAAGAAGAATTTAATATTATCATCACATTTTCTAAGATGAACAACAACCCTTTTCTTAACACGAGAAGCAAATAGTCTGGCGACGAAGCTGACACACTGTGAAAAGCTATGTGGCTTCGTTATCAATGAATGAATACTTGTTTCTCTTATTATTTTTATGAACAGTGGGCTTCATGTTGATTTAGCGATATGTAAACTAAATTAATAATATATAAAGCAAGCAGCACTAAAAGATTGTGTTTACGCGCCAGTTAAGATCATGTGACCAGGACCGAGGGCTACGATTGGTGCTCAAACTTACTGAAATGCTTTGCGGAAACACGAACAACGTTTTGCTCAATTTGACTCGCTAAGTGCACCACTGATACTGGACCAGTAGTAGTGCGAGTTTGATGCAATATAACGCGATGAGCGCGATCTCTGAAAGTTCCACATTTAATTTGCTATTTTGTTTATAAAAACTATTATGTAATTGCATTTTCTGAGACCCAGGCGAAGAAGGCTGGAACCAAAGTAATTCAAGGGGGAAACATACCGCAAGGACGGGAAATCTACGATTGCCTTTCGGTCAACTGTGGTTTTGATCGTGCTCATTATTATCAAACTAATTTTAGACTTTACCTGGGTAAGAAATCTAAATGAATTCTTGCCTCTTGTGTTAACTGAAGACCGTTATAATAAAACCGCAATTCAAAAACGGTGGTTTATTTGTTCTTTTTAAACCAAGCTACGGTTATTAATCAACGATTATTTGTATGTCAGATATAGGAAACGTAAGGAGCGTTTTAAGAGTTTAAAATCTTATGGCTTAGAATATGCTCCTTGAGGATGGCCGTAATTTGCTTGGTGACTTGAATCATGTACTTGAGCTTTATTGCTGATAGCACTTTGGCGTAACAATAGGTCGGGAAGGTTGTCTGAAGAGGAACTAGAGCACCATTCATAATGAGAAAAACTTGTGCGTTCCAGACGCGAATTACGCCAAATGAAATGCTGCCTGTCCAGACTTTTTTATTTTACTAATTTTTTGGGGTAACAGAATTTCTTTGTATAGTAAAGAAAAGCAGCGTTTTTTGTTAAACTTAGCGTAAGAGATATTTCATTACGCATACACGTACTAATTTACAAGTCGCCTTATACTCTTTCGTAAATAGGAAAATTAGCACATAAGTGCGTTTAAAATCTGAAAACCATCTGATTCTGGTCTTATAAAAGTGTAATTACATCCAAACTGACCTGGATGACAAAGATAAGAATTCGCTTCGCCGCGTTACAACTTGTCGGTATCCCCATAGTTAGTAGAAGGGACTATAGACTAACTATGGTATCCCTAACCTCAATGGGAAATCTGTATGCGTTTCTAACAAGCGCACAGTCAAGATGGCTGTATATTGACCAAGTTCTTTTTTTTTCGTTTTTATTGACCGAGACACAGTCGAGGTCAATAAAAAGGTAAAGAGGAACGAGGTCAATATTCATCCATCTTTACAAGAACAAGTTTGATCAATGAAGGATTTATTACATGGCCATTTTATTTCTTTTATTTCGCGGAGCAAAGCGGCGAATCTCGAGCGGGAAAGATAAACCAATCTTGCCCAGTCGGGTAGCCAATCAGAACTCAGGAGTCGCCTCATGTTGGCCGCTCGCGGAACCAGGCAAATGATAAGAGTTGTTAACGTGTTTCCAGTTGCTTACTATGTTAAAGCAAAGGACACAAAGCGTTGAAGTGGAACAGAAAATGCAAAGGAAATGTAAAGGTTCGGTATTACGAGCAACATTTTTTCTCAACTTTTCGCGCAACGTTGTTACATTAGGGACGGACCATTAGAAAAGTGATGGGGGGGGGGGAATTTTCAGCTTGCACGAATTTTTTTTCGCTCACTATTTGTGCAGGAATTTTTTTTTCAGGTGAAGCCCTCTGCACGAATTTTTTTTTACTACGTGTGAAAAAGTCACAATTGGACCTTCTTTCTGCACGAATTTTTTTTTTTACCTTCTTCCTTGCATGAATTTTTTTTCTTGGCATTTTCCCTTGCAAGAATTTTTTTTTTGTTTTTTTCCCCACCCCACCCCCCCCCCCATCACTTTTCTAATGGTCCGTCCCTTAAAAGTTGAAAGACGTTGATCACGTATTGCCACCCACGTGAGCAAGTTGTGGAGTGAGTGATAATATGAGCAACAAAACTAAAATTTGTTGCAGATAGCAGACTGAACTCAAGTCTACTTTGTGCAACATGTTGCTGCAACCTGCAACACTGGATTGTGCTGCTTGACAAGTTGCTCACGTAGGTGGTAATACGGGCAACAACGCCCTTCAATTTGCAATGCAACAACGATGCGCGACAAGTTGAAAGAAAAAGTTGCTTGTATTACCAGTAAGCTGTTTGATAAGATTTTCTCTGAGCCAAATCACAAACCGAGCAGCTTACTATCACCAAAGAACGAAGCACGAAGCACGATATAATCTTCGCAACCATCGCCCTTTTACCCTCCCGAATTTGAAAACAAATAGAACCAAAAACACCTTTGTGTACGCAATGGCCCGAAATACGGTCCAAACATAGGTTAGTTTTTAGTTTTACACGACAGATTTTCTAATTAATTGGCTGCCGGTATGAATGGATCTTAATGATGTATATATATTGTCTTAATATTTTCATCGTTTCCTTATTATTATTATTAATAATTTTATTTTTTATTATTTAGTATTCATATAAACATAACTCATGTAAATAGTGTATGTAAAAGTTGTACAAATTACTTAATTCAGCCTCTAGGCTGCGATGTGATTTTTAATAAACTATCTATGTATCTATCTATCTTACCGAACTTTAAGAGAAGGTAATCCAAAGTTTTTCTACGATGTACAAAATGCTTAGTCACAGGGGTGATTCGTTCCTGTCAGTCATCATTTTGTTCAGCTCTCAAAGTCAATTAGATTCCTTTTAATGCCAGGATAACAATTCTTCGCTGGATCCCAGTAGCCCTTGCGAAAGTCGACTATTCTGCCTGGTCACATGACGCGATAACAGTGAAGACTTGAGCGTGGAAGACTGGGTCAATTATTGAGCCCACGATATCACGATTGTTGCGATTGGTTTCCATTGCAACGAAAACAAACATGGCGTCCTTGACTACTCTTATACCTTTTTCACACGTTCTTATGATCAGTAGACTTTTCGACTTTTACACCCAAAAGTCAGTAAATTAGTTTGTTATTGAAAATGCCGAGCGTCACGCCTGAAGGAAAGGAGGAAGAAGACGTTAGAGTAAAAGCGCTCGTTACTGTTACCGAACATCCTTCCGAATCAGATGAAAATAGCAGCGATGAACCGTCGTCGTTTACAGAGCTTAGCCGTCAAGCGACCAAGGAAATTAAGAAAAGAAAAAACACGATCATCAATTCTTTTCGCCTTGCTGAACTTATTCCGACAACAAATACTCCGTACGCCAGTTACCGACGAAAATCTATCGTTGTTTTAACTGCGGAAACTGTAGTGGACTCGAAAGCCCAACAGCAGTAAGTGATAACGCATGTGTTTGTTTTCCATGTATAACTTCCGTTGAGATCATGTCCCTATATCTACCGTCTCTTTGAATGACTAAGAAAGCGTTTCAATGGCCATGCCTGTGGAAATGTTAAAGTCGTGTTTAAAGTTTGTCATTATTTTGTATTTGCCCCGATCGAAGTCGCCTCAATCAATTTTAACTGAGATTCACGTGTCGAATATAGTAAGAAACATTTGATTCTTTATGAGTTTACATAATCCAAACTCATTTAGTTAGATGCGTTTTACATTTAGAAATTCTCGAGCCAGTCTTCTCAATACTAGCGTCTGGAATTGAAGAGATTTGTTAGTTATTTTCTTACTTAGATTCTAACATGTAAAAAGGTTTAACATAGTACAGTATGTACGGTAATTTGATATTAGCGGTATAATTATGGTTTGTTCCCTGAGCAGACAAGGAAAGGCAGATCCTGAGTTCCGATTGGCTCCTGAGTGGGCAAGATGAGCCTATCTGGCTCGCTTTGTCATGTGAAACAAAACAAAATGGTCATATAATAAATCCTTGCTCAAGCTTGTTTGGTCGAGATGGCTGGCTATGGGCCCTGTTCTTTAATATGATTTTATTGACGTGGACCAACTAGCAGGGTTGTAACAAGGTATATGGGATCAGGGATCAAAGGCCTGCAAAGGGGTGGGATCAAGGATCACAGCCCGGGATCTGGGATCACAGCCCGTGGGATCGGGATCAGCGGTGTTTTTCATGGAATCAGGGATCAGGCTGTCCTAGATAGCAACGAGGATCGGAATCAGGGATCAGAATTCTGATCGCTTTTGGGATCAGGGATCAAAATTCTGGGTAAAAAAAAAATGGGATCAGCTACGAAAAAATATACCTCGTTACGACCCTGAACTAGAAATGCAGGCAAACCTCTTCAAGCCCATAGCAATGGTGATGCTAATGGCTTTGCGCCAGTGTTGATGTACCCCCAATATAATGTGGTTAAGAGATGATGCACATTATTTGATGTACATGTAAATGCAAAAAAGAACTTGGCCAATCAGTGCAGCAATTTTGACCTCACACTTGCACTAATGTATAGACTGTACAGTGACTTGCATCTGTTTGTGTTGTTTCAGTTTTACAGAAGGCACCAGACTGATGGATCTGGGAGACCACAATAAAGCTATTTCCTACTTTAACAAAGCAATTGCTCTGAAAGCAGACATCATTAAATATTACCTTGCCAGAGGTGAATGCTTCCTTCAGCTGTGTGACTTTCAATCAGCAATTTTAAACTTTAAGAAGGCTTGTATATTGGATCCAGAGGATCATGAAGAGATCTACTCTAGATTAGCTTTCCTCTATTTTCTTCAAGGACAGTGTTTATTTGATGAAAAGCTTTATAATGAAGCTTTGGAATCATTTTCCAGAGCTGCAGAAATGAAACCAGAAGTAATTGGCTATCACACAAGAAGGTCAGTTACCAAAACAAATTTACTATGATAGTTAAGAAATAGAAAACATGTACCGTGTTTCTATCGAGTTATAGAAACACGAGTGAAAGTTTGGGAGAACGAGAAATGCTGTGGGAACACGAGCCGCAGGCGAGTGTTTCCACAGCTTTTTCGAGTTCTCCCAAACTTTCACGAGTGTTTCTATAACTCGATAGAAACACGAAGAACTTGTTTTCTATTTCTTTTAGAAAACACCGCGACGAAAAAAAGAAAAGCAACTTGTTAACTTTGAATATCAGAATGTAAATTCTCTTTGCTCGCATCATCATTACGTCAACAGCTCGTGCTAGTTCTGTGTTTCTATCGAGTTATAGAAACACGAATTCTAACCAATCAGCGCGCGTATTTTCTTAGGACTGTTTTCTAAAAAGTCTTTATTACACCCATTTTGAAATCACCGGTGATCCCTGCAATTTGATTGGCTCATAGCAGTGTGATTTATTCATAAATTGCACCATTTTTTGCTCTAAATCGCATCATTTTTAAAAAGTTACTTTTCTTCAAAAACCGGGCTTCCAGAAGTGGAAAAATAAATAAGTAGCAAAGTAACAAAAAACTGTGATTTCAAAATGAGTGTAATAAAGTGGTAATTGAACTTCGTGTCGTGCAATTTTGGTCTGAAATCATACTTGTGATTTCATATCGAACTCGCGCTATGCGCTCGTTCGATATTTGACATCACGCGTATGATTTCAGACCAAATTGCACTCCACTCAGTTCAATTACCATTATTAATTATAGTTACTTTTCTGTTTTATTTTCATTATCATGCGTAATATCATACAGCAAATACATGTAAGAAGCTGAACATAGGATAAAACTGAACCACAACACAAGGGATCATGATCAAACACTGCCACTATTAGGAGTGAATGATTTTATTTATATTAATTTATTTAAATGATTTTATTTATATTAACAAGAGCACTCCAAGAGTGCAGACTCTGCCAGTGCATTCAACCCCCTACCATTAGCAAGGGTACTGATGTTACTGCATCATGTGACATATGGGCAGATGCA
>OX453281.1:6896508-6936508 GCA_949710005.1 Ricordea florida
TCCGCTCAGGTTGTGGAAACGTCAGTCAACGTTAAACCCGGACGATCAAACCCAACAAACAACAACTGAGATTCCTGGGTTCAAACCATTTTCGGTTCTACGAAGTTACACTTGTAAATTGAGAGAGTTGATGCCAAAGCCATACATCGCCACCCGGCTGAAACAGTCATAAGGCCAATACTAAAATAAATTGATCAGATCTTTACATTTCTGGTCCCACGAGGGCCGATATTTTCCTAGCATGGAACCGGGTAATATCCCGAATGATCCCGCGTCATGCAAAGTCAGATTTTTTTCTTTCAGATCAAGCTGGTGGAAAGAAAATTTATGGCAAAACTCCTGAACTGATAGTTAACCTCAACAAACTACTACTGAGACTCCTAGGTTCAAACCATTTACATTATGGCTGACCAACTCGCTCATTTTGTGCTCTCATGGCCAGTCATTTCATTATGTCTTTGTGCATGTAAGAGCAGATCATTGGATTTCATCCGAACCAAGCGTCCCTGCAACCACATTTGTCAGTGGTGTCCCTTGGACGCCTGGTGACTAAGACAAAAACCTTTCTATACACTAACAATACAGAAACAAGGGTTAAACATGTGCTTTCGTCATTATTCAATGTCACGTTAATTTTCTTATAATTACAGAGGAAATAAATTAATTTTGCGCAGAGAAGTTTTTAAAATTTTCTGTTCAACAAAATTGCCTTGATTATTGTGATTACTACTTAACTATCATCTATAGTGTTTATCAATTTTTTTGAGATAGTACAATGGACTTCTTATTGCAGGCCGTGCAGTTACAACTGGTGGGCAAAGTTAAAGAAGCTCTCTCCAAAATCTCCATCGCTATAGAAACCAACCCCTCGGTAGCAGATTTTCATGTATTCCGGTAAGTAGAATGTTCGCATATGTTTTTGTTCCCAGATTCTTTGAGCCTGGAATACGAAGTGATGGTTAACGATCACCAAATTCGCGAGTCATGAGCAACGCAGGCGCGACTTTTTTATACGACGCCAGCGCTGTTTCTCGGAACATTAACCTCACAAGAACACGCCTTTGAGAGATAAATGAACTGAGCTGAAGACAAGTGTTAAGGGGTTCATTTGTTAAGAAACTGGGGCTGCGTCGGTCGTAAACTGAAACGCACACTTACAAGTTAATCAAAGGAATTGACGACGAAGCGACGAAGGGCCAACGCTCGAAATGTCGGCTCTCCTTAATCTTACTGTAGTAAAACTTGCTTTATCAACTCGTGTTATGAACCACTTTTGGGGAATCGAAGACACATTATTTATTTGCATTATTTGTTTTTTCAATATCCGTGCCGTATGCATACGTATTGTCTACATCAAAAACATACAGAGTAGATAAAGGGTGCGTTGTTTTGGTATGATCCGGATTTGAATTTGTGATCCGAGATCACATCGATCATCAAAGGAACCGACCAGTCCTTGTCCAGTATGGACTCATCGGTTTCTTTGAAGCGCTATGATCTCGGATCACAAATCCAAATCCGGATCATACTAAAAAACGCACCCAAATAAAATTACGATATCCATTCAGGTTTTCACATGGATAGTGAAAGCTACAAATCCCAAGGAAACAACTCAAAGAAAAAGGTTCCTTAAACTTGTACCTCTACATTGCATTTCATGTAGACCAAGGATATGAGGTATCCTATATACGGACTAATGATAAAAATTATAATTTCCTCGATTGCAATCGGTTTAAAAAACTCCTATTTTCCACTTATTCACTTGCCAAATTGTTATCGGACAGTTTGTTATCGGAGAGTTCAATAAGCAAATCACATTCAAAGAAGTTTAAATTTACCAATCACATTCAAAGTTGTAATTTAAATCAACCAATCACAACCTTGGTTTCGTTCACCATAGAAACAATGTACAGACTCCTGAACTGGGGCTTTCTTTAAAATGGAGAGTTTATTTCCCTGGAACAATGACATTAGTTTCTTTCATAACTTGCATTTGGCTCTTCTTTTCTCGGAAAGTGTAATTTTTATGATTAATTGGTAATAAGACTTCGTGTCGTCAAATTCAGTCTGTAATTGTAATCGTGATAAACAAATCGAACTCTCACTGCGCGGTCGTCCGACTTTGTTATCACTCGTATGATTACAGATCGAATTGGACTCCACTCAGTCCAACTATCATTACTGAACTTTGGAGTATACTGATGCAAATGAATATATGAAGGACCATATATTTGAACTGCGGATTAATACGTAATGACATTAATTGATCATCCAGTTATGCACACAACTTAAGCAGCTGTGAAATTAAAGCCTGAAAAAAACTCAGGCCTGAACGGGAGTATACTCCACATGTTATTGGCTCTTTTCACTCATTCATTCCCACCGGGCGGTGCACAATAAGTGAATTGCCAACGGGGCCTTATGTGTTGAATTCGAATCTGCGTATATTTTTTTAGACTTGCGCATCCTTTTTTTTCCCCTTCAAGTGGTGCTCTTCACAGAAGAAACTTTGATTTCAACGCTGCTATAGATGACTATCTTCTGGCCATGGATAAAGCAGATCACAATGATAAGCATCCCACTTACCAAGAGGCTCAGCAACAACTACTGCTCTCTTACAATGACTTTGCTGTTGAATGCTTCAGGTGAGGCTCTGTTCACACCACATCCCCTCATCCATCCAGTAGTGACCAGCATCCAGTTTCTCATTACAATATTCACTATTTATCAACCATTCAGGTTATGAGAATAACGAAAATGATCACCAAAGAATAGTTGTATTGATATTCAAGCAAATTCTCCTCACTAGTACCGTAACAAATAAATGAGAACAGTTAGGAGAAAATGAATATGGATATCGGGGCTTAAAGGGTTTAGCTGAGTTGTAGGTCATCACAGTCATACTCGCCACCAGTTCCCGGAATCAAATAACCAGTGGCAGTTAGTGGGGAAAAAAGCCCAGGCCTGGTGAAACCCGCAAGAGTTGAGGTTAAGCCTTGTTTTCACTACAACGCAAGCATAAGGATTAGCAGAAAACAAAGGAGAACACAAAGGAATGAAGTCAAGCGTATGACATCCGGCATTGACATAAGCATAAGACATCGACATAAGACCAAGCAGAAGCAAAGAAAAGACAAAGGAACAAACAAAGAAAAATTCCGTCGTTTTGTCTTATAAAGTCTTACAGGACACGTTTTTCTTTGTTTTTATTTACTGATGCTTGCGTCATAGTGAAAACCAGGAATTAGCCAAAATATGGGATAAAAGTGTTTGGTGCTGTACACTGGCCATAGTATTATGATAACCAATGTTTTGAAGCTGTTGAACAAACCAGTCCCATAGGGACGATACCCTGCTCTTATATAACGTTTGATCCCAATGGTGGACAAACGCAACTAGATAAACAAAACAAATTGTGAGCGGTCCCGGATCTAAAAAGCTGTAGATGTAAAAATAGAAAAAGTAAGGTTTTCACCAGCGACGTTGTATCTCTCTCCAACTGGCTCTGCCCTGTAGCGATGTCTCCTGATCAGGCAGATAACCTTTTATGTTATTCTGCCCAGTTGGCGAACAGGGGTAACAAAGAAGATTGGGTCGGTTATTTAATAAACGGTGTCAAGAGAAAACGAGGTTTTTTTTTCTCTCTTGACGGTGTCCAACTTAAGTAGTGATTTTAATAAAATTGGAAATGTTCAACAGTGATAAATATGCGTTTGATTTAATGCGACCCATTCATTTTCATTGGACAGGTAATGACTACTTTTTCTAGTGTGGTGAAGATTTAGGATGGAGCAGCACAAATTCAGTTTAGACAATAGTTTTGTTATGCATTGTCTAAACCTTGTTTAAATAACGGCCCCGATACGTTTACTGTTGGTGTATTCTGGTAAGGGGATGTTTTGTTTCTAGTTCTGACTCCAAATTCTGACTAAAAACGTGGCGGAAATTACATTGATACAATCTGTCAAACCTACTCCCACAAGTACTGTGGGATTAGTTTCTAAAGAAACTGGTTCTGGGACGGTGGAGAATTGAAACACAAGAAATTGGGATAATCAAACAAGCTGATAAACGTCAGTATTCCCCTTTTTTACCTTACGGTGGTATTACTTACTATATCAACTTGTTTGATTATCACAGTTTCTTTGGTGAAATAGTTTGGTGACTGACAATTGTTAGGCCATCGGTTCAACTTTACCGTACAGTTCACCAGACTTACTGATTTATCTTGTCTGTGTACATGTTGTAGCAAAGGATTTTATGACGAAGCAGTAGTTCTACTGAATAAAGCAATCAAAGGGGAAAAGAAGGAAAAAGGATTATATATAAATCGTGGAGGTGAGTGTTAACCAAATAAGTTTCCTTTCAGCAACCTTAGCATTTTGACTAATCTGATTGGCTTACTATCTCAGGATATTCGACATCAATATATACCAACTCAGCAACCTTCGCATTTTGAACAATCTGATTGGCTCAATATCTCGGGATATTCAACATCAGTATACACCAACTCAGCAACCTTGGTATTTTGAGTAACCTGATTGGCTCACTATCTTGGGGTATTCAACTTTAGTATACACCAACTCAGCATCCTTGGTATTTTAAGTAATCTGATTGGCTCACTATCTCGGGGTATTCAACACAATTCACTTCCCAGGAGGTGAATAGTGCCGGGACTTCTGGGGAAGCCTTGTGCAAGTGAAATTTGCCAATGTGTAATGGCCAACTATAGCATGATACTTGTGACCTCTCTGAAAGCAACGACCTATTATAACATAGCTTTCAGAAAGCGCGCACTATGATTGGCTATTATAACATAGCTTTCAGAAAGCGCGCGCGCGCTATGATTGGCTATTATAACATAGCTTTCAGAAAGCGCGCGCTATGATTGGCTATTATAACATAGCTTTCAGAAAGCGCGCGCTATGATTGGCTATTATAACATAGCTTTCAGATAGTGCGCGCTATGATTGGCTAATACGCGCGATCAGTTTGCCCATGGGTTGCATGCTGACGTCAGATTGTGAAGTTGCGAAGTCTTGTTATAAAAGAAATGGTAAACGCAGCAGCTGTGCAACCATCGAGTTATGGACGCACGCGGGAGTTTCCTAAGCACTCAAGAAGCTAGAGATCTCTTACGCTTCTTTCGTACTTAGCAAGCTCCCGCGTGCGTCACTAACTCGATGGTTGCAAGCAGCACGTTAACCATTTCTTCATTACGTCATGAATATCATTGGCCAATGGTAGGAGCTGTTATATGCCATGGTATTTCATCACAGCCTTTGCGCTGAAATAGAATCTCTCTTGCTATTGGCTATATCGTTCTATGACGTGTCAGAGTCACAGCTATTACTGAGGTCTCAGCCATCTTGCTGCAGGCGACTTTTGAAGTGAAGCTTCATGGTCAATTTGATGTGACTGAAATTGCTTCATTGGTGTATACTAAAACAATTGTTCTTTTCAATCTCGTTGAATAGTGGTCTAAGAAACATGCAATATTCTGCCACTATTTTCTTCGATCTTTGAGAATAACTATATAATATCTTATCTTTTGATTGAGTTATTAATTTTTATCTTGGTTGTGATATTTACTGTGCACTAGCTCTTTGTATCAATTGTTTTAATTTTTGCTTTCCTGTTTTTCCAGATTGCTTCTTTCGTCTAAACGAGCTTCACTTCGCGCTTGCCGATTACCAGCAGGCGCTGGAAATGGACAGCAGTGATTGGTCAGTCAGATGTCGCCTGTCAATCGTGTATAACGAGTTTGGTATACTGGAGTATTATGACAGACACTATCTTGAAGCTGTTGAACATCTGTCGACCGCAATCCGGTATAACGCGCGTATTGGAGCGTATTACCTGTCACGTGCGAGGGCCAGATATATGATTGAGGTAAAGTGGACTGCGTGTAATACTTAACAATTATTCTGAAACCATTCTTCACCGAGATTCAAGAAAATAATGATTGTTTTAGTATATGCCAATGAAGCAACCTCGTTAACATCTCTCGAAACAGCGGTAAAGCGAGAATTGAAGCTGGCAAATACGAGATCCCCTTATAGGAGTCGAACCTGCGAAATTCCGAAAACTAGTTGGGACGCTCTACCAGTGCGATATAGGGGACTCGTGGGTCAAAGCCATTAAACTAGGTTCATGGGACAAACACCCTGCATACGGCTAGGACTTGAACGTCAAGTCTTATTGAGAAGACTCGGATTTCCTTTCCCTATTTCATCTATCACCTGCAGATACAACGCATCGTCCACAATAAAGTATTCTTCAACATGGCTCGTTTGTCGGAGCAAATGGCGTTAGTCCTTCGTCGCTCCGACGAAGGGCCAACGCTCGAAACGTCAGCACCTCCCTTTTACCTTACGGTGGTATAATTTACTTTATCAATTCGTTTGATTATCCCAATTTTTTATTCTTCAACTTATTGCTCATTGTTTTTTTCAGGATATGGACGGTGCCCGTTATGACGTGCTTATCTCTCTATATTTGGACCCGGACAATAAAGAAGTTGTGTCGATATTTTCACGGCTGTTTCCTGGTCGACCCATAGCTGACGTCATGAAGAGCCACACGGGATTGGCGGCTGCTCGTCAAGCCGAAGCAACTATCAGAGAAACGAACAGCTATCAACAGCTTGCTTCACATGCAACTGGTAAGAACACTTTTACCTTAGTTTTATATCAGTAGCTACAGTTGGTTTTTGGGCGCTAGTTGTGAAGCGCCTTTTTTCTTTTCTGTGTAGGCGCTGTACAAAACATTTAATGGTAGGTGTTCGTGTTCATACAAAGTCACAATTGGACCTTCCTTCTGCATGAATTTTTTTTTACCTTCTTCTTTGCATGAATTTTTTTTCTTGGCATTTTCCCTTGCATGAATTTTTTTTTGGTTTTTTCCCCAACCCCCCCCCCCCCCCTCCCATCACTTTTCTAATGGTCCGTCATTATAGCGCACCGAGCACAAACTTTGTGAGGGCCAGTTTTCTTGGGGCCAGCCGTCAATGTCATAACTCAGGTTCTAGAATCAGGGTCATAATTATTGTTATTATAAGGCTACAATAGTACGCGCGCTCTGACTGGCTGCTGAGTGGGCAAAATTGTCTTGTAAGGACCGGGCATTATGAAAATTTTTTTAAAAAAATGTTTTTTTTTTTAATTTAGACAAAGTTGTCTCATTTGTTCCTTCTGCGACTTCTAGTTTCGATCGCATGGCCAAGTGACCTTGAATGACCTCTTGCGCGCACTCGCACTTGATGGGAATATCGTAGGCGCGTCAAGCGCAAGTGACGCGATCGATTTTCTCGCACTCTACGCGCGAGAAATGCTTCAATCAGGGCGTCAAATTGCGCCTAATGCAGGCGCCAATGCGACTAAATTTTTCACTTTGGCGACAAAATCCTGAAAGTTAGTCGCCAAATTGGCGACTAGAATTTCTAATCACATCTTACCTAGAGATCTAGTGATTTTTGAAGATTTGTAAGATCTACAGCAAAGTTGCTCTTTAAACTCATTTCCAAAACGCAGCACATGTACGAACGTAAATCCACTAGACACCATCTTGTATTTACGTAGCCTTTCACGTTGTAGATGAACCATTCTAGTGTCCTCTTTGTAGCACGTGCAAATTGCTGGCTCATTTTTCATCGCGTTTGACAACATGTGAGCTCATTTAAACATAATGGCCACCAACTTTTGGAATTGGTTACCACTTTAAAATATTTAGGCGCCAAGTGGCTACCGGAAAAAAAAGGTTGATTTTACGCTCTGTCCAATACTTCTGTGCGGTACTGTACCACAACATCTCTAAGAAAAGTCCACTATGTTGGTTTAACGTTTCCATCTCGAAGTGAAACGGCCCAGTGGTACCCCTTATTAGTAAGCTGCTAAAAGATACCTTTTCAAAACTGGGGCACATAATGCTGTTTATTTAAATATAGAGGCTAACTAAATTGGTAATTTAAATAAATCTGGAAGGATTCAAAACTGACTAATCAGAGTCATTGATTTGATGAAACTAACGTATCATCATTGAACAGTATTGACTTCTTAATTCTGGTGTGGTATAAAGGAGATGTAAAGGTCAATTTAGAGCAGCTCTATTAAACGATTGTATTATAAGCTGGATATTTCTATCACATCTTAGAAATCGAGAGCGAATGATCTAACTGTTTTGGTAAGAATCACGAAACATGTGTCGGAAAAAAAATACCAAAATACTAAATCCTCTTGCGAAACTTCGTTAAAGCGCGAAGACGTCGCGAGTGCTGCACTCCAATTAATTCGTCTCGGTGAATATTCACCGATAATCACTTCGCCTTCGGTGAATAGTTGTTTAAGTATAAATACACAGGTGATTATTTCAAAAGAAGAAAAGGAAAAGTATTGTGCAACACCAAATAAATTTATTTCATTAAAAGCGCGCAAACGACTGGCAGCCATTTTGTTCGTCGAGGTGATTATCGGCTGATAATCTGAGATAGCGAACCAATCAGAGCGCGTGATTTTGTATAATCACCTGGATATTTATACTAATGGCTGATAGTATGCAGTACCTCAGCCAATCAAATTACGGCAAATGCATTAGTATACTAGTAGATTTTTACTAATTTAATTTAGACAACCATTTTTTAAGCACGGCCTAAACTTCTTTTAAATAAGCGGTCCATACTTTCTGAAATGAAAATGCCTATGCAATGTCATCAACGTTTGTTTACCTCATGTCGCTTTGCAAATCTTTCTCAGGAATGAAGGGCTCGCAAGCAGCCGCCAAGTTCAATGGCAAGTCTGTCCTTCCACCAATCCGAGGTTCCGTTTTTCCTGAATTGCGCGTTTGCATGGAAGAGCAGGAATTCCACATAAATATCATTAAAGGCAAGAAAAAGGTGAGGCTACAAGATCAGTTTTAAAAGGATACAATCGTGGACAAAATCTTATGGGACAGTTAGCCTGCTCTTCGCCTGTTTCTGTATAATTTGAGAGCTGTCGATACACGTTTTCCTCTGAAACAGGCAGAGATCTCATGTATATGCCCACCACGAGTCTCTTTGTACGTAATTGTTTCCCTTTACAGGTGGAGATCTGATGTATATACCCACCACGAGTCCCACTGTACGTAATTGTTTCCCTTTACAGGCAGAGATCTCATGTATATACCCACCACGAGTCCCCTGTATGTAACTGAATGGTACATTGATGTAATTGAATGGTGCATTGAATAATTTAACATGTGTTACGTAGTTGCGGACTCGTTGTGGGTATCTACATGAGATCTTTCCCCTGAAACATGTTACAAAGATTTTACCTCCGCTCCCCCTATACAATGTTGAACAACAGAAATGTAGTTTCACGCAGCATTGTATGTACAATGCTTCACTAGTGTTTGACTTTTGGTGATCAACATTGTTCAGGGCGAGGGGGAAGGAAGGGGCATTAGAGATTCTAATATTTCAACGGGTATTGAACGATGTAATTTCTTTTCAGGCGACCAAACTGGTGCAGAAAGCTTTGAACGCACGTCAGAACCTCACTTACAAAGGGCCAAGGATGAAGTCATCGACGTTGGGTAACTCGGCAACGAGTGCTGAAAAAAGCTTGGTCAAGTTTGATGGTCTGACCGATCACAGAACTACTAAAGGGCAAAAACCTGTCGTAAACTTAGCGTAGTATGTTGACAATTCAACAATGCGAAAAGGAATATGCTCTTTAGCTGTTTAAAAGTTACATAAGAATAACGAGCACTTCGGCCGAACTTGAAGTCTGTTTGTATCTGAAGATGACGTCATGCCTGATTTTTGCTTTGTATTACCAAACCATAACATGAATAATGGGGAATGTTATGCGAATTATCCCTGTTATTTGCAACAAGATGAGTAGACGCGAATGTCATTCCGAACAACTGAAGTCGAAACTGCTCAAATGTTTAAGGTCGCTGTTATGGTAATGAACCAAATTATACCAAAGCCTATCATTAAAATAAAATTTTAAGCGAAAACGTTTTAGAAGGGAAACGAATCGAGTACCTATTTTCTGGTGATACCAGTGACACGTGTAAATATTGTTATTGTCGAAAAAGATAATTTCAACTTGAGGAACAAAATAACATTTTTGTGAATATTTTTTTACATATTATGAAGTTTTTTTGTTATGGCTATATTTTCATCCAAGTATACTTTAATACCTTTCGGGGAATAAACAGAAAATTGCTGAAGACAACTTTCCTGCGCCCGCGATTCTTTTCAATGACTATTCTTTGCTTGGTCACATGACCCAAGTGATGACATTCAAGCTCAAGCTGAAAGTTTCCCAGATCCCCTCCCATTTATACTCCAATCGGATTGCTAGAGGTCCGAGTGCCTCGACCTTCTTCCTTTTCTCATCTGACAGACTGGTATAGGGAGAAGTGGGGAGGGGATAGTGAATAGGAGCTGTCTTGTACTGTTTGAACCCCCACCCCCGCCAAGCACCAGCCTACATTGCAGACTTTCCCACCAATGCGTATGTGTTGCAGGTATAATTGTTGTTTATTTATTTTATTCTTAAACAGGTGATTTTCATTTTTAAAATATCATGGGTGACAAGTTAATCCTTAATTATGGCGCGAAAAATTTCAGCGTATTTCAGTAAAATTTCAGTATAATTTTACAAGTGAAATAACAATGTTGTTATGGCAACTTCTCCTACGGGCCAACATGGCGTCTAGGTTTGAAAATGTTAGGGAGTTATTTGTCACCCATGATATCAATAGGTAATCAAATGGTGATGAGTCAAATTAGGGAATAATTCGCGCGCATTTTGTCCAAATTCTAATAATTTCCCGAGCCTTTTGAAATTTCACATGGGAAATTATTAGTAAACGCTGAAAATTCGCGCCAAAATTAAGGAGTAATTTGTCACCCATGATATTATTATAGGTATAATCAAATGGTTGCGAGTGAAATTAGGGAATAATTTCACTTTCAAGTTAGAATTTGGACAAAACACGCTTGAAATTATTCCCTAATTTCACTCGCCACCATTTGATTACACATATTTATAATACAAGCCACAGTGTAAACGCTCTAAAAGAAGGTACCTTTTAGCAAAATTGTCTTGTTAAAAATGAAAAAAAATTACCTGAAACATAAAAACAGAAATTGCTTGCAATGTCGTTCTACGTTATGCTCTCGCATCTAAAATGCATGTTTGCATGATCACCAGGCACTGCACACATTCTGGCAATGTACGATTAGGCACCTTTCTCTGTTTATTTAGTTTGTATGCCGAATAATTCACAAAAAAGGTTAATACATAAGTTAGTCACAAAAATAAATACTGCCGGTGCATCTGTATGAAAAGAGATATTTTAAGTTTATGTCATTACTATTGGAAATTTTAAACGTAACGGCAAACGAATATTGGTAATTGGGTGTTTCGCGTTTCATTTAATTTGGTTTCAAGTTAAAGGAGTCTTTTTTGCATTGGAAGATATATCAAAAGTTAATTATTGCTTGTCTGGGATTTTCCTCTGAGGTGCAATATAAACACAAATTGCAGAAGAACTATCACGTCTTATGGTTCACCACTAAATTATCTCCGATTCTTATTGGTTTAAATTGATCACGTGACGCGATAGTGTTCGTCGTTGAGCATAGTGCCCTTCCGAGGAAATACCCGGATGGATAGTGCCCGTCCGTGGAAATGTGAATTTTCTGACAGTTATACCGTATTTTTTAGGCATGTACGTTGCGAATTATTGAAATTTCAGGCTGTGCGTACGGATAAATATTTGATTGATCTGCAATTAGTGGGTTTTGACTGTTTTTCAAGTGGCGCGCGGAAGAAAGTTTAGTGGTGAACAACAAATACAATAGAGTGTTTGTCTCGGAACTATCGGTCCGACAGTTGTCCCTTGCAAATTTCATGTTCTTGAAACTAGCATATTTGTCCTCGAAGCTTCGCTTCTCAGGGAAATACTTGTTTTAAGAACATCAAAATTTCCGCTGGGCAACTATCAGCCGATAGTTCCTCGAGAGAAATACTGTATTGTTTAATTGGTCTTTAGTGCATGTCGGGAAGGGTCACATGTATATACCCTTATATATGCAAGCGTGAGGTCAATATGGCTACATATTAGCCTCGTCCTGTGCGGAAATCCTTTGTTCAGGTATAATATCGAGTTCAATGGAGCTATCGACTGAATTAATAAAAATAAATACGCTGAGTCTATTCCTTCTTTTGCAATTTGCTACGGATGCCAGAGATAAAAATGCAATTCAACTTCTAAACTTTGTTTCAATGTTTTGCCATCAAGTCCGGAAATACTCGACCCACAATTGCAAGGACAGTCCCTCATAGGAACACGGATAATATTCTCTTTACTTTGACGCTATAAGGAGCAGTTCATAAGAGATGCAAACTTTGAAGTAGAGTACAATGCATCGAGTTCAACCCTCTCGCTTTCAGCACATTGTGAAGCAAAGGAATGATGACAATTGAGAAAAATACCAACTCCAGGAAATCGAATTGATCAACTTATCAACTCGAGGATTTGAGTTATGGTGCGTTGGTAACACGTCTTCCTTGCACCGCTGTCTGTTCAGAGACTTCTTCCAAGGCGTTCACCACCGATTCGCTGATCGTATATGGAAGTCTGTATATAATCACCAAACCAACCGGTTGAAAAAAAGACTTGTTGCCTTAAATCACGCTTCGCTACAATCTGACTGTTTGTCTCTTTTAGTATATTTACCAACGGTTCCAGCGGAGCTGATGACCGCCTCGGCTTTTCTTAACGACCGCATTCTGCGCGACTTGGGCTTTATGTACTTCCGTGAGAGCAAATTATCTAAACTAGTCACAGACTGGAATCGATCCTGCTCAATGCTCGTACTGGAGGAAGCAAACACCCTCGCGTCGTGTCTCCGGCTATGCTCGGGAGTCTCCGGTGTGATCGTGATCTCCGGCGGATCCACGATCGAGTTTACTCGGGAGTTATTGGCCGAAGTTTCGACGGAATGAGTTGAAGACATAGTTTTCATACTTGAAATTGTGTACCGTCGATCCGTGACATAACCCACGGCTCCGACATGCGCAATACTCGCTGTCATGTTGATAAGACAAGAATGGATTTTGTCCTTGTTGCGGTGTTTGCCGTAACCGTAATACGTTCCTTCGGAATCGTGGATACTCCTGACAAGCAAGACGGCCACGACGGAAAGCATAATGGCGGAACACGCCAACGGTATACCAACTAATACTCCCAGTTCCGTGGCCCTGGAGTATGGGAGACCAGTATTGCTTTCTGTAAATGAAATAACAGATTTAATTAACTAAAAAGAAAGCGCCGGTCTAACGCTTTCTGGCGAAAGATGACGCCATCATTTCTTACGACTCAGAAGAGTAAATTTTACCAGCTGAGTTTCTATAAAGAGCATAACCAAGAATTGGTATCAGTTGCTACTTTCTCGTACAAAGGCTAAAATGATAGCAACTTAATAGCCGGGTAAGGTTTTGCGTTCTCTTCACTAAGCCGTTTCGTTAATCTACAACGAAATGACTTTGTTATAAACCAACTCAGCAATCTTGGTATTTTGTGTGATCTAATCGGCTCACTTTGTCGGGATATTTAAAACTATCCACCTCCTACGAGATGAATATAACCGGGGATTCTGGAAGATCCTTGTGCAAGTGAGTTTTGCTAATGCGCAATGGTCTAGTTTTTTCGGCTACTGCATATGAAATAATGCAGATGTAAAAATAACTTGTGCCTAAGGCTAAAAGTATCAATTTACCTTTCCTACAGATGTAAAAATAGCTTGTGCCTAGGGCCATAGGTATCAACTCACCTTTCCTACAGATGTAAGGAAGCTTTTGTGCACATGACGTGTCTTCCCACCATCCTTTATGAATCATTTGTACGCATGCTCCGGTGCTATCCGGCTCACCTGGTGCCCAGTTCTCGTAGGTCACCGCTTTCCCATCAACCCAATGGAGCTTATTATCTGCCGCGATTCTTTCCATTCCGAGCCATATTTTATATTGACCGGGCTTGCCAATATGTTTGCTTAGTAAATCAAATATTCTATCGTTTTCATCTTGGCTCGATATTGAAACCAGGTGCGCGGAGTTTATGACACAAAAACGTTCAGCGTAGTTAAATTTTCTTGTTTCTAAGACGATTCGGTAGCATAGGTTTCCCTCGTGGATCCAATGCTCGTCACAAGTTCCTAAAAGCAAAGGGAGAGAAGGATGGACTCTTCATGTTGTAAAACGAAATTACATGACCGAATGTTTGACTGGCAGTAAAAGGGAACCACATGGTTCCCGATCACTGCCAGTCAAATTCTAGGAGTTAAAGAGTTGAAAGTGAGAATTATATTGTATGACTCAAGATTGAACTGTCGGAGTCAAAGAAATAAAAGTAAAAACCACATTGTCTGACTCAAAGTTTGCCTAATAGAGTCAAAGGGTGAGGGTTAAAAGTTTAGAACCACTCTGCGTCTCATGGGTTGAATCTACGAGTGGAGGCTTGAAATTGAGACCCACAACGTATTACCGAATGATTGATTGTACGAGCGAGGGAGTTGAAGGTAAGAACCACATTGTGTGACTCATTGAGTGAAAGGGTTAAAAATCAGAACCACGTCTGAAGGTTTGAATCTTGGACTTACAGGGCTGAACGTAAGAGCCACAGTTCATGACTCACAGAGCACTCGAAATCATTTGATTATCTATAAAAAGAAAAGTAATTACGCTGAAATATAGGATGCCTACCTTGCAGTTTCTTCAGGTCTGTGGTTGTGACGGCTTGTTCAATTTGAAAATACTTGGTACTTGGTACCGATACTGGTTTTGACGCTACTATGGTAGCATTGAACGTTCTACTATATTGATTAACGCTCTCCATTGTCGAATGAAAACTAGAAGACAAAGATGGCGTTACCCAATGACGAGAAGGCTGAAATGTGTACGACGGTTTAGGACTTTGTATTGCATTTGAGATTTCCCAATGAAAAAATGCAGTTGACAATAAATGCAATTCCAGAGGAACGTTCCGTTTGAGCAAAAGGTGAACGAAAAGTATAATTGCAAGTTTTACGAGGACGTCCATACTGTAAGAACGAGACGAAAGTCTTGTTGGGTTTAGAAGCGTTCTTGAGACGTTCATGATACTCTCAGACGGCGTCTGTGGTGATAAACTGATTCTACTGATTGGACGACCTGCAAAAAAAAATTAAATAAACCAAAATCGATATAGCAATGAGGCGGATTTCAAACACACACTTCAGAGGATAAGTTCTGTTGCAACAAACCAAGTAAAAATACAATGTTGGGAAAATATTTTGTAAAAGCGTTTTGGAAAAAAGGTTCAGCAAAGATTTCGCTAAGTGTTATCAGCACGAGAAAAGATGCGCACGCTATATGACAAGGCAAATGGTTTCAGAATACAGCAATGTTCAGTAGCTTTACGAAGAATGTTTTCACTGCGTGGCTCAATGGATTCACCCTCACACGGAATAATAAGAACCCGCACCGTATAGTAAAACAAACAGTACCACTGTACAGTACTGTTCAGTAGCTTCAAGTCTTCACTAGTTTGTCCATCCCTGATAAAGCTATGATGAAGCAATGAGAGCGGGTAAAGCTTGATTGGTCGTTCGGGTGCGCTATTCCATAAAGAAAGCAATAGAAACTATTCAATTTCTTTTATCATTATCATCATCATCACCACCATCATCATCATCACTGTTTTACCTTTGAATCATTAACTTAACATCATCATCACCATCATCATCACCATCATCATCAACATCATCATCAACATCACCATCACCATCACCATCACCACTACCACTACCACCACCATCATCATCAACAGCCGCAGCAGCAGCAGCAGCAGCAGCATCATCATCACCACCACCACCACTACCACCACCATCATCATCATCATTATGATCGCCATCGTCATCGTTACTGTTATCGTTATCATTGCTATTATTATTATTATTATTATTTACTATTGTTGTTTTTGTTATTATTATTATTATTATTATTATTATTATTATTATCATAATCAAATAATTCAGCTCATGTCCTCCAGTACTTTTAAAAGAGGTTGGAGTTACTCAGTGGTAAATCTGACACTAAGATTTGCCTTTCCGGTTTCTTGGATTTGCGTGTCTTTTCTCTTCGACCAACAAAGACGATAACAACGAAATATTTCGTTGAATGTTCACCTTCAAATACAATCAGTTTTGTTCAAAGAAATTACGCTCCGGAAATTATCGGGCTTAAACGTGTCTGGAGTTCTGCCCTGCGAGTAAGAAGCCATCGGAACCAAACATAAGCGTGTTTTAACGTCGTGCTAGTTACTGCGTTACTTACACGTATCAGTCCAGTCAACAATGAAATAATAAGCGATATTATATGGCTGGTTCTGTGAGAGGGCAAGATGGGACGAATTCTGAGCTCTGATTGGAAAGATGGGCCTATGGCCATATGATAAATCCTTTATTGACCAAGCTTGTTCGGCTAAAATAGCAAAGTTTCTTTTTGCGTTTTTATTGGCACTGACTACGTCTCGGTCAATAAGGCAAAAAAGAACTTCGCCAACATGCAGCCATTTTTACCAAACATGTTTGGTCGATAACGCCTGTGGTGGGGAGCCTGTAAGGTGAATGGACAACTGTTCAACAGGGCTGAATTGAAAAACAATCAGTCTGCCCTGGACGAGAGAGTAATAAATCCGTTTTACCTATGTTTTTAAATGAAGTTTTTTTCCTTACCTATAAAACTTTAAAGCGCGTAAATATTACTTAAGTAGAGAAGTAGGACAGCGTCTTACAGAAACTTCGACCCGAGCGGCTGCGAAGGAGACTAAAATATGATCAAATCAAATAAAAACAAGACAAATAGAATATTGCATGACCTCGCGGTATCTTATTGGCAGCCATCATGGTAATAAAGTTAATTACCGGCAAAAGGAGGCCTTGACTGAAAAAGCCGCTGCTTATTTCTTCAGACATCGCTACGTTAGCTCAAACAAGCTGGGTAAAACAGCTAACTTAAACGCAATCTTTATATCGACTTTAAAGGCGAAGAATAGACCATAATTATCAAATGAATGGAGTGGCTTTTAATACATAACGTATCTTAATTCAATTAAGAATGGACGGTGTTTACATGAATCACGAAGAATTTCCATGCAGAGGAAAGTCTTTTTAACTTGCAATTACAAATTATCTAATTCTCGCTGTTTCAAAACATACTTCAACGACTCTCCAGAACAAAATATAGTAAAGTTAAACACAATATCTTTTCTATAAAATGCCTCTGAACTCATCAGTCACGAAAGGCTTATGACTTGACAGAATTTTAATCTTTCGGTGCAGAAATTGCAAACGTGACAAGATAAAAGCATGATCGTTAAACTGATCAACTTCTAAACGTTAACTAACACGTTATAGGATGAAAATGACTGTACCTTCGAGAAGGGCGATATAAAAAGGCTTTAAAATCTCCTCAGGGTGATATTTTCTCTCATGGCGTACATCGTCCGCCAGTTGACCTGTGTTCTCTTTCTTGCATAATCCTGTCACGGGAACTTGGAAGCGAGTTCTGTCGGGAAAGAAATGGGACTGTCTGGGGTCGGTAGTTCGAAGGCCGATTAGCGCTAAGCCAGAGTTAAATTTTAACCCGGGTTTCTTTTCCTCTTGTTAAAAAGCATTTTCTCCGATAACTTTCTCTATTTTTTTCAGAGCATACAATCATCAACTTGTAATAAAAAAGAATTATACTGAATGTGCTTTATAAACTCTCGTGTCTGCCTTGAAATTTCGCACTAAACCGGGGGTTACCTTAACCTTGCTTCGAACAACCCGGCCCTGTTAGGTTGTGTCTACACACGCGCTCTGACGAACGACTAACGCTCGAAATCGTCAGCGCCCCCTTCTACCTTACGGTGATACAAATTACTTTATCAACTTGTTTGATTTTCCCAATTTCTTGTGTCTACTCTATACCGGATAGCTTTTCGTGTCGACATGGAAAATGTGCCAGCCTTAAGTGAGAACAAAAACGGCTTAGAACTGGAACTAGACCGGCGCGTCAAGATAAAAATCGCTCCCAAACTAGTGCTTCGTGAGTGAACTAAAGGCCTATCCGACATGGTTTTTGTGCCGGCGCAAGAGCTATCCCCGGTATAGTGTAGGCAGACGCACCCTTAAGACTTAACCTCTACAATCACGCTAACCTCACTGGATTAAAGATGACCGATAACCAAAGACTGAGAAATAAGATCGGTGAGGTATAACGATTGAAAATATATAGTGTCACGTGGATGTCACTGTTCAATGGCTTGGCGGAAGACAAAGAACATGATATCTAACCTGATTATAAAAGAAAACGCATGTGACAATGCCTAGTGGGGCAAACAGTTTACCGCTCGCATAGTAAAATTCAGTAGCGTTCCTAAGAGTCGTTACACCCATGATTTAAATTAATATCCACAAATGAAAAAAATTACAGGATATAAGACAGTTCCGTGGTTTAACAAACAGTGGTAACACTGTATAGTACGATCTACAGATGGACAGGTTAAACCCACTCTGTATAGCAAAACAAACAATACTATTGTACGTTACAGCTTAGTAGCTTTGCATAGAATAATCACACTGCATGGTGTGATCCAGTGATGGAAAAGAACAAGACCTAGAATGATTGGTAAAACAAACAGCGCCACAGTGCGGTACAGTTTGGTGGGTGAATGGTCACACTACACGGTGTGATCTAAAGATGGAAAAGTTAGACCCACAATTTATAGTAAAACAAACAGTACCACAGTACAGTGCTGTTTAGTAGCTTTGGATAAGTGGATACGTTGTATTGTTTGATCCAGAGATGAAACAGTTAGAACCACACTGTATAATAAAACAAACAGTACAGTACTGTTCAGTAGATTTCTAAATAATGATCACACTGCATGGTTTGATCTAAAGATGAAAACCTCAGAACCACACTGTAAACATACAATACCACAGTACAGTACTGTTCAGTCCTGTTCAGTAGTTTGGTCAAACTGCATGGTTTGATCTACAAATGAAAACGTTAGAACCACACTGTATAGTAAAACAAACAATACCACAGTAAAGTACTGTTCAGTAGTTTTCCAAAGATGGTCACACTGCATGCTTTGATCCACATATGAAAAAGTTTAATTTCAAATGAAACGTTCTGATAATAATAGGAATAGCATTTTAATTAGCATTGTAATTAAACAGGACAAACGACCAGAAACATAAGGTCACTAGACCAACCTTGAACTGTCTTCGTAAACGTCAAATTTCATCAACGAGCGTCGCTGATTGGTTGACTTTGAATCTAGGCCAATACACGAGACCATCGGAAGTGGGGGCCACGACATGATTTCCAGGAATGGTCTCAAAATTAGGACAAAACAAACAGAGCTGTGCATGGCCCCATTAATGACTCGCGGACGAACCACATGAAGACCCTGCGGAGGGAACAACCGACCGGTTAGCTCAGTTGGTAGAGCACCGGACTACCGTGCGGTAGTAGCTCAGTTGGTAGAGCACCGGACTACCGTGCGGGAGGTCGCGGGTTCAAAACCCCGGCCGGACCAACACTCATGGTCTTAAAATAACTGAGTAGAAAGTGCTGCCTTTGTATATGACATCTGCAAATGGTTAGACTTTCTAGTCTTCTCGGATAAGGACGATAAACCGTAGGCCCCGTCTCACAACTCTATCTGTAATGTGGGACGCAAAAGAACCCATAGCACTGTTCGAAAAGAGTAGGGCGTGTTCCCGGTGTCATGGTCTATTGGTCTGATTGTAATGCGCATATGATTATGAATATAGAATATGTGCAATATAAATGGAGAATATGATGAAATATGATGATGAACAATAAAACTGAAGTGAAACCAGAAAGGAAAAAGAAAACAGAACGGGTGCGCAGTTTGAAGGTCCACACGAGGCTCATCCAAGGAGGCCCGATGCATTTAGAGACCAAAATCACCAAATAACTAAATACTGAAACCTCGCGTCAGAACCTCCTACACACTTCCTCTTCCCATGCACTGTAGCATTTGGATGAGTGAGTTGCACACGCGGAAAGATCCGCAAACCTGATGCGCAATGTACAGAACCACGCGACTCATAATGGCATTTGCAAGTGGCAAGTGCTGTCAATGCTACAACAAGTTGCAAAATTATTGAGACACTCTGACTAAAGCAAGCATCCCTCCTTTGAATCACTACAGGCACAAAGCCTTGGCGATTTATCAGCTGCTCCCTTCCTGTTCCCCTTTTAAAGTTGTATGTCTAAGTTTTCAGCATGGTTTTGAATTGGTGCCAGCAATAATAAGGGGGGAGGGGAGGGGGACTTTGATGTACGAGACCATGAGTAACTCACTAGCACCCAAAGTCGGTTCAGTTTCTCAAACAATTTTTGCAATTTGTTGTGGCATTCTCTTGGCATGGCATTCTTGTGGCATACCCTGCATCACAAAGTTGAAGCTACATGCATGATTATTCATACCCCCAACCCCCAGTAACCCCGGTCTAAAATGCTGCGGCTTCCTGAATGTAGTCTACAAAGCAAAGAAGCGTTTTCTGCGTGACAATCCTTTTAAATCAAAGATATTTTGTTCAGTGAAAACTTCGATTATCATTGGCCGTTTACCAATTAGTGAATTAATTATCGCCGACCGCAATTGTCTTATTCTGTGGACCCTGAGTGTATGATTTCATTAAATAACAAGTTACAGTAAAATACGTTGCCTTAACACTGACTACAAAGCAAGCCCTTACTAAACCCGTACTGACAATAATGCAGCAATGAATAGAAAACCGAACTCGTATTGCGTTGATTTTAATCAGTATATTAAGGCTGGATGCTTTAAGTCATAGGCGTACGAGCAATTTTTTGCCAGTAGGACGGTGAACCATTTGCCCCAAAATTCTCACAAGTCAGTGCCCAAATGTTAACGAAACAGTCGAAAAGAAACGAGGGTCATATGATGCGCTAACATAGGACTACACACACATACACACACATATATATATATATATGTGTGTACACATATATATACACATATATATATATATATATGTGTGTCCTTTATATATATATATATATATATATATATATAAAGTTTAAAAGTTGATTAACGTAAAACAGTGCTCAATACATGGAAGTAGAGCGAATTAGATGTTGCGGGAGAAAAAAACACACAAAAAACAAACTGCACGTTCATCCCTAGAAGCCTGTTTCGTCAGAGGATTTGTGGGCAACCACGAAACAGGCTTGAAGGGATGAACGTGTAATTTGTGTATGTTATTTTCTCCCGCAACATCTAATTCGCTCTACTTCCATGTCTTGAGCACTGTTTTACGTTAATCAACTTTTACACATTTATATACACACACACACCGTGGCACACACACACACACACATATATATATATATATATATCATTAACTTTACTCTAAACGGATGTGTTCAGTGCGATGTCATTTTGCGACGAAACACATTTGATTTCATCTCAGTTGTTTTATCATCTGTCACACTTATTTGTCAGGTCAACACTACGACACACTCGCAGGAAACAAAAACAGAAGAAACGCTAACAAAGACTCGGACAGTTTCAACAGGAAGCAGGTCAAATCGACAAAAAAGGCGGCCTGAAATACCAGCACATCGCTTTTTCAAAGACTCGTAGTTAAATTGTGTCCGCGTTTAGTAGTCCGATATAGCGGGCGATAAGGATTTAATTCAAAATTGTATTTTGAATGAGTTTCTACTTAAGTACTAAAATAGTGTAGCATCGAACGAAGAAAAGTTCGAAGGAATAAAGCATGAAAAGACTTACCAGTTTGATTAAGCTTTTTTACATAGTAAAAGTTTGCGTAACTCGTTACTTTCTGTGAGTCCCAAGCTACGTCTCCAAAATAAATTCATAAAAGCAAGGTATATTTGTTTAGATACAATACCGAATTCAATTTCTATTGTCTTTGGCAAATATCTGGAGCTGTTCAGTTTTACATAAGAAAGAACCTTCCAAAAATGTTCTTTTTAAGCTACATAGCAATTGGCGAAATAAGTATTCATGATGAACTAACAACCAATCACTGAAATGATGCACAACTTTAAGCCTTAATTATAAGCGAAACGATTTTTCTAAGGAAGCTATTTGTAGAAGAGTAAAGAAAAAAACGCGACCTGCAAAGCAAATATATGTTTAAGAAAACGTGACAAACGCTAAACATTAGAAAATCAGTCAATCTTTATGCTTTGTACATTTAGACCTAACTATCGTGAGAAATTTCATAGCTTGATCTCAAGCTTCTTTCTCTGAAACGTAAGGAAACGGGCTGTTGTAAATGTTGTGAAAACGGTTTTCCCTTGCATCGGCAAGAAATACGTGCTTAGTTTGTCTTTTTGAATAGCAACAGGGAGAGGAATATGTTAACTTCGGTGAACAAATTTCCAGCAATGCAGATGAGAAAGAATTTTTAAAACAGTTACACTCTTGGTTTGAATTACAGAATAATGAAATTCTTTGAAAGACCTCCAAACAGCAATGTATTAAACTGAGGTAAAGTTTGCTGTACTCAGTATACAGTGTGGTTCTAACTTTTCATCTGTGGATCAAACCATGTAGTGTGACCATTCTTTGGAAAGCTACTGAACAGTACTGTACTGTGGTACTGTTTGTTTTACTATACAGTGTGATTCTAACTTTTTCATCTGTGTATCAAAGAATACAGTGTAACCATTCTTTGGAAAGCTACTGAACAGTACCGTAATGTGTAACTGTTTGTTGTACCGCACTAAGAAAATTAAAGAATGAGGGTGATCGATCGCCCAAGACTTCATAAAATTGCATATGTATGACCACAAGACAACAGCTGGTAACTTTAGCTTCGAAGGAATAGCTGTTCCGCTTTGCGTGGCCTTCCATAAAAGAAATTCTTTCCGTTCAGGGTTAGCGAATCGAAAGAATACGAATTGCACAAAGCAATAGAAAGAACAAAACCGTCAGCAACATTACAACAACAAAACATCTTTATTAAAAGGATTCATCGGTAAAAATTCCAGCCGACAATTCAATAAAAAAGAAAGACAAACTTATCCTTGAATGATCAACAGAAAGCAATCATGGCCGGGTTGTTCGAAGCAGGGTTAAGGTAACCAGCCAGGGTTAGTGCGAATTTTAAAAGCAGATATGAGAACTTAAAAAGCACATTCAGTAAATTTCTTTTTGATACAATTTGGTGACAGTGTGCTTTAAAAGAAAGATCGGAGAAAATGCGGAGGAAAACAAACCCGGGTTAAAGTTTAACCCTAGCTTTTTCGCCAATCGGCCTTTGAACAACCGGCCCCATATTGTTAATGTCTTGTAATTATTGCTCAGCAATCGTCTAGTCTGGAGTTTTTTTTTTTTTTTGCCTTATCTTCACATCTCCTTTAACTTGGGTTCGTAACTGCGATGATCCTTCACTTGCTAAATTACAATTTTGTTGGTTCTTAAGTTAAAGCCAAGGAATTCTACGTTAATTTGCACGTTAGGATGGTTCGTACGACAAGAACTACACAAACATTCGCTAGAGTCCGACTTAAAGACCTTAATCTACAATAAAATGGAGCTCCGGGAACGTTAAGTCATCCGGGGACCTTCGCGAATCCCAAGGGGCAAACCGCTTTAACACAAAATTGCAGGCATTCAGTGAGATTTGAGTCATTAAATTTTGTAGAGATTCAATTAAACTTGCATGACGTGAAATCATTGACGACAAAACCAGCTTGATAAAATACGCTGTTTTCTTAAAACTGGAGGGCTTCAGTTTGCGCGCTACGAGCGACAAATTAAAGAAAGCGTAGGTGAAATTTTTATCCATCTAGGTGGGAACACGAATATAGAAAAGATATGTCTTTCCTTTGCTAAACAAGACAAAAACCTTTAGGGAACAAGATTGCAAAAAGCGGCGGGTCATCTAGCAGCTGTGCATTTTTTGGTTCACGAAATGTGTTTCCTTTTGTATGCAACCATCGAACAATCAACGGTCGTTGACTATTACAAACTGAAACCTCAGCAAGGTTCCTTCCTGCAATGCAACGCTACCTATAAGCACACGACTAATTTCATTGTTACTGAAGAAAGGTAAGTTTTAAAATTGTCCAAAAAGAAACTTAATAAATGCCAGTAACTTCCTACTTAGTGCAGAAAATCTTGAAATTAAACGTACTTAAAATTTGTTTCGATTCTGTATGCATAGTTTAATCGAAAAGGTTTTCCATGCAGTGCATATGACGTCGGCACTGAATTGCCGAGACAAAGTATCTTAAGCCGGCGGTAGAACCAGGCTCTTAACAAACTTGGTGTATCGCCTAATTACCAAATAAAAAGGGTTACAGTTACAATATACAGTATAACACAGTGCAGCACTGTTAAGTAGCTTTCCAAAGAACGGTCTAACGTCATGTTTCTATCCACAGATGAAAACGTTAAAATCACACTGTATAGTTAAAACAAACAGTACCACAGTACAGTACTGTTCAGTAGCTTTCCAAAGAATGGTCACAATTTATGTTTTGATCCACAGATGAAGTTAAAATCCCACTGTATGGTAAAACAAACAGTACCACAGTACAGTACTGTTCAGTAGCTTTACAAAGAATGGTCACACTGCATGGTTTGATCCACAGATCATGAAAAAGATAGAACCAGACTGTAGAGTAAAACAAACAGTACCACAGTACAGTACTGTTCAGAAGCTTTCCAAAGAATAGTCACACTGCATGGTTTGATCTACAGATGGTGAATAAAATAGAACCACACTGTATAATAAAGCAAACAGTACTACTGTACAATACTGTTCAGTAGCTTTCCAAAAGAAAATAATCACAGTGCATGGTTTGATAAACAAAAAAAAGCTAGAGCCACATTGCACAGCATAAGTACATCATATCATTGCAAAATACTATTCAGTGGCGTTTCAGAGAATGGTCAAATATGTGGTTAGATTCGCAGATGGAGAGAGGAGAACAACACAGTACAGTAAGTAACTAAGCCAATCAGATTTCAAGACTTATAATGAGACGCGAGTGTATATGTTGTTGTTCAATTTTATCCCTGGTTTAAATTCTATTTCCTTTCTTTGTTTCAAACTCATCATCATACATAACCATACCAAAAAACAAAGAAAAATCAAATTTAAACCAAGAAAAAAATTGAACCACAACATATACGCAATAAATCATCTGTGTCTAATTAAGTGCGTTGTTACTGACTTTGAACAACTGGGTTAAACTCCATTGGCCGCGCAATTGAGCTCTCTCCTTCTAACAGATACAGCTGTAAAGTGAACTGTGTTGACATGTATACCAAAGAGCGAGAATATCTCAGTGTTATGATGTAAATTGGGACCTACGAGAAAGCACAGCAGTCCATAACGACGCGACTTGTAATCTTGGCGAGACATCAACGACCTGCCGTTAGACTGAATGAGTCACAATATCCATTTTATATCCATACATAGTTTACTCCTTAGGATAACAAAGCCCACATTTGACTGAGAAATTTTAAAACGAAGAAAAGAAACGGAGAAAGAGAACGGCACTGCGTGAAAGTCTGTCTGAATAAGAAAGACACTCCATGATTTCTACAACGTCAGTCACAGCTTGATTTCCCTCTCCAGGAGAGAAATCTGTTGAAGCGGCTCTAGTAGGAATGGCGTTAACACTGAAGTTACTGTCACTTAATTTGAATTAGAAAACAGTCCTAAGAAAATACGCGCGCTGATTGGTTAGAATTCCTGTTTCTATAACTCGACAGAAACACAGAACTCACGAGCTGCTGAAGATTGAAGACGCGAGCAAACAGAATTTACATTTTGGTAATCAAAGTTAACAAGTTGTTTTCCTTTTTTTCGTTGCGGTGTTTTCTAAAAGAAATAGAATTGATGTCCTCCGTTTTTCTATCGAGTTTTAGTATATATCCACTAGCGTTCTATCACAAATGCCACGCTCTGATTGGCTACGCTACCCACTATCTATTCTGTGATAGATAGTGGCGTAATGGCGGCCGCCTCTTAACGTTTTCGAAGTGTCCGTGAAGAAGATTTAGACAGTTTACTGGTGGAGGCTGTTCCAGAAAAGACAAAGTTTTGAACGACTAGTAGATTTATTCGCTCTCGATTTCTATGCGTGATAGTTGACGAGGGCGTTTATCACGCGATAGAGATCTCGAGCTCATAATCTAATTGTTTAATAGAAACACGAGTGAAAGTTTGCGAGAACTCGAAAAAGCTATGGAAACACTCGCCTGCGGCTCGTGTTCCCACAGCATTTCTCGTTCTCCCAAACTTTCACTCGTGTTTCTGTAACTCGATAGAAACACCGTGCTTTCATTCTTTAGATCTGAGATGCAGATATGCGTTATTGACCACGCGTGAGTACAAGTTGATTGCATATCGGCCTCTTTCTTTTTTGTATTTTTTTTTGTCCTCGACTACGCCTCGGTCAATAAAAAGGCAAAAAAAGAACGAGGAAGATATTCAGCGATCTTGACCGAACAACCTTGGTCAATAAAGGATTCATTACATGGAAACTTGGTTGTTTCGCACTTTCGTCTCGAAGTGCTACTTAAGTTGAGGAACACATCAACCTTCTGAACAGGGACGCTTTGTTTTGACACTCGACTGTACTTAAATAGAAAGAGTAGCCCACTAAAAGGAGATATACAAAAGGATTCACTTATCATCGCTGGAACAATTTGCCAAATTCTTAATAAAATACTTACAAGTCTGTTGCGCCCGTCACAAGGTTCGTCCGTTCTTGATCTCTTCGGTCGCTACTTACAACTATAAATTCTACTTTCGATTTAAATTTGTGATTTTAAAAGGATAAATTAGGCACCGTTCTCAAGCGGCCACTATTTCCCGCCGAAACTAATTGGGCACTTTCTAAGCCTGTTACATTGAGTGCAAATTAAAACTAAAGTTCAATTCATTTGTTTTGTTTTCTTTCTCGGAGCAAAGCGGATAGGTAGGTGGGTAGGTAGGTAGGTAGGTAGGTAGGTAGGTAGGTAAGTAGGTAGGTAGGTAGGTAGGTAGGTAGGTAGGTAGATAGAACGATCCATTGTTTTCCGTTCGGGTAGCCAGTCAGAACTCAGGATTCGCCTCGTCTTGCGCGCTTGCGGAATCAGCCATACAATAATTCCCGCCAATGAATGCTTTAAGAAACTTGATAATCGCAATCGCTTTACTCGGTTTATTTTCTTCGGATCTAGTCAAAATTTATGAAAAACTCCTAACATCAGAACATCAATTAACCTATATACAGCGGTCGAGTTACAATTCACGTGATCAGGAAAACTCATCTGATTGGTTCTGTACAAACAAAACGGCTAGAATAATAACGCTTTATCTAAATGGCAAAAACACAGTACTAGGGAGGAAGAGAAAGTCTTTAACAAATGCCTTACACTACCTTGTATCACAGGTTGTAGGATTTGGTTATCAGAACACTTGAGTTGATATTGTTCTGGGAAAATATTGTACGATTCATTTGTTAGAATGCGTGGTGACATCGTAAGCCTTGTAAAGCGACGTTGCATATAAAGTGATCTTTTCTAAAAATTAAAGGATCAAGTCTTGTTAACTAAAACACATACAAACGATACCACATAAGCCACTAATTCGTGCAGTGTACAATTTGATTCGAAATTAAAATAGTCCACAAATGTGTTTTCCAATAAATCAAACACTCCAAATATCTCGAGCCTGTATCTGTCAATTGGTCAAGACAAACTGAATGTTTAATCAATTTTATTATGACTGTGTCTCTGAAGGACTGGGAATTTGATTGGCTGAAATCGATATTGACTGCGGTCTAGATTTTCCCATCTAGACAGGCATCTATAGACCGGTTTTATTTTGCGTTGAAAAAGTAGCAAACTACAATACAAAAATGTTCACCATTTTCTTTTATTTTCGTCTCAATCATTTATGGAAGTGCCAAAAAGCCTGATGACAAAAAATGTGAAGAAAAGTGAAGAAGACGAGCAAATTTCGGCAGGTTTAAGTTAAGCTCATCGCCGTTCGTTAGCAAAATGTCAAAAAACGAATGTCGTTACATTAAACGAATTAAAGTTTCCTTTTTTGCCATATAATAAACATCTTATTAACCGAGCTAAGGCGGTCTGTATGGGAGAATCTTGACCTCGGTCGTGAGTACAGACCTCACTGCGTTCAGTCTGTACTCACGACCTCGGTCAAGATTCTCCCATACAGACCTCCAGCTCGGTTAATAAGAGCTAGGTAGACTGTTCTACACCTTATGAAGCTGTTTCCTTCTAAATATTCCAAATGACAAAATATGTTGTACTTTATAAATCTGGGTAGATGCCGTAAACGTCTGCAACCTTTTGCAATATTGTAGAAAATTTAGTACAGGTAAATTGCCATCTTACAAAACATAACAAAGGACAGGTTTTCCGATCTCAACAAACGTAAAATGTACCAGTTGAATCCTTCACATTCCCAGTGAAACAAGGCTTCATTATTTGGCCAGGTTTACTTGACTTCTTAAGTTTTAACTTTATTGCAGTCAGAGCGCTTTTGATCTTATCCGCATGTAAAAAGCTTGTTATAAGTGATAAATTACTTGTTTACTGTTTCAACCTTTAGAGCACGAGTTGGTGTTCATTTAATGAAGATGACAGGTTTAAGAAGCGAAGGCGATATTGAATATCTATAGGCCTATAGTTCTACTTCCAAGTTCTCAAACGAAGAAGCAGTTGTCCCAGTATAATCTGACGAAAACGTCACTTTTCTAATTTAAACGTGCCATCACTGAGGAACTGTTTTAGGTAGAACTTAAACTAACCTTGCAGAGGCTATTGTGACAGGTAGGGTGGAAAATTGATGATAAATGTTAACTATCTGTCACTGGATTAAACTTTGAGGTTTTGCGAAAGCATAGCATACATACATACATACATACATACTTACATACATACATACTTTATTTGGTCACGCAGGTTAAAAAAAATCTGGCAGTCATAGGCTGATGTGGACCTGCGTTACTAAGTTACACACTCACTCACTCACTCACTCACTCCCTCTAATGAACGACTAAGGCTCGAAAAAGTCAGCTCTACGAAAATCTTACGGCGGTTAAACTTTTGACAAACCATTTCTTTTTTTGTGTAAGAGTTCCATTTTCCCAGCGACACACGGCACACTAATATCTGTTCAATTTGAGATGCAATTGAAACCGGGTTAACATCAAGTGTAAGTTGGACAATACACAAAGCGTTTCAGCAAAAAAAACACACACGTATTTATTTTTCTTGCCTAATTTATGTAAGTAGTAAGCAATCGTGTCATCTGTTGGGCGGACACGACACACGACAAATGTGTGTATATAAATTAAAGGCGAAACAGTTCTGGGCAACACAATTTGTCACAGCGCGAAACGAAAAGTATTCAACTGTGTTATTGGGATCACTACACAAATCAACTTCCCGCGGCGATAAAAATAAAAGAATTACATGCCAGAGCACGATAGGTGTTCGCAATTTTACTGATTTGTGAGCATCAAATGCCGAAAACTGCCCAGCTCGACAAGACGTCGCTGTATCTTCACAGGGCAAATGTTAATGAAGCAAAAAAACCTACTGAGCAATAATGGGCCTCTATAGACCAGACCAAACAGATAAACTAAACAAACCCAATGTGAAGATTGTCAAATCGTCTTGACTGTAGTTGGAATATTTATTTAAATTTAGGATACATGTTGCGTTGATCGTGAGAGTTGCAAATTTTACTTGAAATAGCCAATAACTGAAACCCTCTTTGTGGCACGATTATTCTTGATGGGACTCCGGCAGGAATGTGATTTACATTTTAAAACAAAGCGAATGCGTGGTGATTTTAAGTCTCCAGTCGATTTGTTTACCACGACGACTCCAAGTTAAAATCACGAAAGCAATTCAATGGTTATATACTAGAAAAAAAATTATTCCATAAACGTTTGTTAGACTTACAAATTAAGCCTTAAACTTAAATTATAAACGTTAAATAATGCAACGTATTTCCCTAATATCATGACAACAAAAGCCATATTGACTAAGAAACACGAATCAAAGTCAGTGACTTTAGAGGTTTCGTTCATCAAGCGAAATTTGTGGTGGCTTTCACATGTTGTTGCACTGTGAAATCAGAAGTGCATGCAATTTCTCAAGCCGTCCATGGTGTATATGAATAACTATTTTATGTAAATTTACGTTCACGAGTTTATAAATAAGGCTATTTGTTCTGGTGCCGGGCTAAAAAACGGGCTCCGCTCAAACGAAAACTTCAGATCACTGAGTGACTCGCGACAAGTCGTGTCAAAATCAGTGACATTTCTTCGAAGTCGAAATTAATGAACTTTTAATACCGGTATATTTACAACACAGCAATTTGAAGAAGATGTATATACACTTAAGGTAATTGGACTGAAGAAAGACTATATGTTATTGTTTATTTGACAAAGCGCTTGAGTAATACTTTCTATGCATACGGCGATTCATCTTCCAGCTACCAGACTTTGTAACGCCACACTAAATTTGAAATACGACTGAAATATCGCCGATTAGCCGGCATGTTTTAGTAGACGAAAGCAAGGCCATTCTCGAAAAACAACACACAGATTGTGAAAGCATAGGTCAAAGAATGAGTTTAAATTATACAGTAAAACGTGAAAGCTGTCTAAACAACAAAATGGTAAGACATATAGAAAATTGTGAAGTTGCATGGACATTTACGAGTGTGGAAGATTTCTTTCAACCTTACCAAAATTCGTATTAAACAATGACTGAGCATGGTCGAGTTTTCTTGAGAATCGCGTCAGGGACTTGAAATTCTAAATTGACACCGCATGTTCTTCAAACGGCGATCGAATCGTTATATGATGGAGCCGACAGGAAAAAAAAAATGACTATTTTGCAAGCTGCTAGAAAAGTTAGCATGCTCGCGTCAAAGCGTCATAGTTTCAACCCACTCGGCGCCACGTATATCTCAATTACTTTCCTAGTATTGTTGAATTTCAAACTGCCCTAACTTACTTGTCAGAGGATAAGAAGTCTCTTCGCTGATCCGTCAATAGTGACCCGACCTTAGGCAACTTCTATCAAGAAAGACATTCCACGCTGCAATACCAAGACTCATCCGGCGATCTATCGTGTACTGCGTCGAGTCGTTTCCACATCGAAGGAGCTGTTATGAAAAGAAATTATCTTCAGTCAAGGTCCGATACCTTCTAAAAATGCATTACGGCACATTACAGAGCAGAAAGAACAAATGCACGCCAAATCACTCTTTTAATAGCGCGCTAGGCGCTAATCGCTTGAACAAAAGACTTTGAAGAGTGAATAGCCCCTGTCGTTCTATGTGTTTACTTTGCTGATGTTTGCCCGAGAACTGGATTCCCTTGATATAACCGTTCAAACAAAAGATGTACTCGAAGATTCGAAAACGATGAAGAGAGAAAAAATCTAGAGATGTTAGATCGAAGCAAACGATGTAAATGAACGGTTTTGTTGGTTATTATTAACGAAGAATACTTGATCTCTGACGTCAGTTCTCAATTAAACGGTTTAGAACTGAAGAATATTGTACACTACGAAATCGGGCTTCTTAAGCATGCATTTTCGAGCGGAACGACTACGTCATATTTACGCAGCAAAATAACGTTTTATCTGACTGAAAAACGGTTGTTAAGAAATTTGTCTTCTGTTGAAACATTGGCCTCCATTGATGGCTTTGTAATCAAAAATAAGATTAATCATGGTCAGAATTCTAAACGATCCATTTTTGCATACCATTTCCGGATTGCAGATATGTGACAATTTCAGTACACGGAACTAAAACATTGAACACAAATCGAATTAATGCAGAATTCCCCAATCAAACCACACAAAAGTATTTTCATCTTTGGCATGTATCTCCAAAGCGCACATAAAAATTAAGTTGATGCGACATTTGCCAAAAGGTTCCAAGACAATTTAGTTTATTTTGAGAAAATCTTTTACACTCACTGCTCTCTTGAGCAAGTCTTTGATGAAATCTAGAACTGTTCCATTATATTCACAATTTTTTTTCTAATCATGCGAAAACGAACTCAAGCTATAGTATTTACACAGCTAGCAACCGCACTAGAAAATAAATTAAGATTCAATTAAATCTAGATTCTTTTATGTGCTTTTATGACAGAGGCCTGAGATCTTCGTCAATACAGTTTGCAATTTGTAGGCCTAAAATGATAAACATATGCTATACAATAAATCTATCGACATAGAATAAATATAGGGTTCTAATTCACGGAGATTTTCGGTACATCCTTTCCTTTTCAAATAGGTGACTTCTGTTAGTGACACAGGTGAATGTCACCTTCAGGCAGAAAGCGAATAGATGAATTCAAAACTCCTTAACAAAATATTAATAAAAAATTTCAATTATCTATCTCCATTGTTTCGAATTCTATTTCTAACAATAAAATCAAACAACTATTCTGTGTTTAATCATAAATTGTCGCGATTTATGAGACACTTTCCATATCCCCTATTTCTTTTACAAATTCTCCAAATATACAAAAAAATACCATCTTGACTGTTCCACGATCAGTTCACTTTGACATTGAGATCTTAGCAGTACGCAGGATGTTTGTCCCATGAACTTAGTTTCATGGTTTTGCTCTCACGAGTCTGCAATAGCCCAGTGGTAGAGCGTCAAAACTGAAGGGGTGGCGAATGGTCCTTCAAAAACTCTGGGTCTCGCAAAATTTAAGTCAAATTTCACGGGTTTCGCAGTCTCGTTTTTTAGCGGTTATGTGCGTCTCGCAGTCTCGATTTTTATACGAAAGAGTCTCGCACATAAAATACTTTGCAGCCTCGGTCTCGCAATCTAAAAAGTCAAAATCTCTAGTGCTTGCAAAGAAAAACGCTAGTCTCGCCGTCTCGCAAAGTATCGCATTTACCATTCCACACCCCTAACCAGGGATGGGTAGGTCGTACGTTCGACTCCTATTGGGAGAACCCGGATTTGCTTTTCCAAGTTTGCCTGTGACAGTGTCGACAAATAAATCGTTTACATTTTCCAATGTTTTGATTACATACTACTTATTAACCTCGTATGTTCGGTCATTACAGGGAAATATTGGACTGAGGCCTAGATGTATTGACCGAGCGATAGCGAGGTCAATACAGTGAAGGCCGAGGTCTGAAATTTCCTTGTAATGACCAAACATACGAGGTTAATAAGTTACTTATTGTATGGCCTTTTTAGCACTGGAAACACAGAAGTAGCATGAGCTGTTGACGTAATGATGACGCGACCAAAGAGAATTTTGGTAATCAACGTTAACAAGTTGTTTTCCTTTTTTTCGTCGCGGTGTTTTTTAGAAGAAATAGAAAACAGCTCTTTCGAGTTCTCCCAAAGTTTCACGTGTGTTTCTATAACTCTTAGTATAAATCTACTAGCGTTCTATCACAAATGCCGTGTTCTGATTGGCTACGCTACCCACTATCTATTCTATGATAGATAGTGAGTAGCGTAATGGCGGCCGCTTCTTCACGTTTTCGAAGTGTGCGTGAAGACGATTTAGACAGTTTACTGGTTGAGGCTGTTCCAGAAAAGACAAAGTTTTAAACGACTAGTAGATTTATACTAAATCAATTAGAATATTTGCTCTCGATTTCTCTGCGTGATAGTTGACGAGGGCGCAGCCCGAGTCAACTATCACGCGATAGAAATCTCGAGCTCATAATCTAATTGTTTATTAGAAACACGGTACATGTTTTCTATTTCTTAATTTCAAGACGGATAACCAACTCCAATCACAATCACTTAACGCGATACAAAACAAACATGTTGTTACTACGATACACTCAACAATACAAGAAGACAAATCATAACAGCAGTAAGAGTTGCAAATCACCATACTATTACAAACTCCAGCAACTGTGGTTCAAGTTCTTTAAATGCTTTATATTACAATAATATAGAAAAGAAACAAAAAAAAAAACAGCAAAAAAAGAAAAAAACAAACAAACAAAACATAAAAAACTCATAGCCAGGGTGTTTATTAGGTATCGGAGATCGGTGAATTCTCCGGCTAGTACGAAGAATTCTCCGGCTCCTACGAAGAATACTCCGGCTACTACAAAGAATTCTCCAGTCAAATTTAGATGGCCTGAGCTAGTTTTAAATTCAGACATGGAGTACTTTCCGCAGAATATTCTCCTGTTACTTTACACAATTCTCCTGTTACTACAATTCTCATTGAAAACCCTGCAAAGGACTTGAAAAAAAATACACCACGGGAGATAATACCCACTTCAGATTCCGACAGAATGTTGTGGATACCTTTTGTGTATATACTGTACTAAATCATGAACAGTACTGTACTGTGGTACTGTTTGTTTTACTATACAGTATGGTTCTAACTTTTTCATCTGTGGATCAAACCATGCAGTTTGACCATTCTTTGGAACGCTACTGAACAGTACTGTACTGGGGTACTGTTTGTTTTACTATACAGTGTGATTCTAACTTTTTCATCTGTGGATCAAACCATGTAGTGTGACCATTCTTTGTAAAGCTACTGAACAGCACTGTACTTTGGTACTGTTTCTTTTACTATACAGGATGGTTCTAACTTTTTCATCTGTGGATCAAACCATATAGTGTGACTATTCGTTGGAAAGCTACTGAACAGTACTGTACTGTGGTACTGTTTCTTAAACTTTTAGCGGAACTATGCCTTACCTTAAAAGTTGCTACTGTGTTTATCGTTCATAGTTCACTCTCATCAAGTATTTGACACCGAATTTTCTTCTGTTCAAGAGCTCATTTGAAAAAAAAATTCTCTTCTAATAACACACTTTAAGTAGACGTTAGAAAACACATATTGAAGTCACTTTACTCCATCAATGAGCATTGTGCCGCGAGAGATAACAAACAAAACACTGAACACAACTGAAATGTAGCACGCTTTAAAGATTTCATTCCATACCTGGCAATCAAAGCCGTGAATGAGCAAAAAGTAAATAGAACATCGCACTAGCAAAACTATGACCTGAAAGCATTGACGAAGCGACGAAAGCGATCTATATTCACCTTTTTCCAATCATCATCGCAAATTCTGTCTACGCTGTAGGAAGTTGAATTCCTAGTTCAAAACGTCAAATCACGTAATGAAAGAGACGTTAATTGAAAATGTCTGTTGTGGGGTTTAAGTAGATTTAGCCAATCACGAAATGGTTGTGGCCAAGGCATTGCTAAGCACCAACAGGTGAAATGTCTTCTTATTAAAACAGAATAAATCGAAAATGATCAGCACAACTTAAATGGGATTATACTCAGAGCGAAAAATAAATACCTGATTGTACGAATATGAAAAATCTCTGTTTGCTTGGTGAAACCAAATCTCGCAGTTTATTGCAGTTTTCCGTCGTTAAAGCAAAACTGCAATCAAACATCTCGTCATTTAAATTCGTGTTTTACATATTGATTAAAGACATTCTCGCAACGAACAGTTCGTCTCGCAGCTTCTACATATAGAATAATTTGTTATTAAAATACCTCTCTCGTAAAACCTAATTTCGCAGCTTCTTTCGTTACAAAAAAAGAGGTGGTTTGTCGATGAAACCAACTGTTCAAAGCAAGAGGCAGGTCTATCGTGAGGAACGAGAAAAATACATAATAATAGCTAATAAATAGCATGAATTAAGGTATTAACCTAATTATCTCATATCCTAACGCCTTCAGAAATCATGGAACGCTCGAGAAAAAGGAAACAAATTTGTTTTTAAATAAGCTAGGGCAAACATAACACATTACACTAACGCGGTTTATCACTGAGTGATTCTACTCTGACAACATTTTCAATAACGTAAACTAAACGAAATCGAGAAAAAAAAACGTCATTGTGACACGCTATATTCGCTGTTCTCCTTACATTTATTAACATTTCATAAAGTCATCGGAAAAAAAAGAGACCATATTTCGCTATTTGCAAATTTTTCTGGTCTGTTTCTCAAGAAACAGAAAGCAAATAGATTGAGTTCAACAGCTTTTCAGCTTTTCTACGTTGAGTAAAGCCACTTCGTGTAAGCCTGCATTGGTAATTATCATGAATAATTCATGACGTCATCAGTCACCGACAGGAAAAATGTAAAAAAGTACAAAGTTCTTTTTAAATCTTCCGAGTCTGTACCACCAGAAAGAGAAAGCAAAGTAATTTGATGGTAAAGCGTTTCTATGTAAAACCTTGAGTAAACTCGCGTCTTAGAAGCTTGTATTAGTAATGGTATTCATACGGGGTTTCGAGTTCAATTTGGAATTAATTTGCATGAGTGAGTTTTTCAAAAAGTCTGAAATTGCACGAGCCGCTTCGGCGAGTGCAATTTCAGACTTTCCACTCACAAGTGCAAATTAATTCCAAATTGAACGAGAAAAACCGTATTAATAATATTAACATGAAAAAAGTATTAGCCAGAGCAAACCTTTCTTGATTTAATGTAGCCGTTTTTTCTCAATCGAGAAACCTTTTTTCAAAGTTTCCACAGAAAATTTTCGTCATCACCTTACGTGATATCATTGGCTAAGAAATTTTCATAATCCAGAATTTCGATGACTAATTTTCACTGGTGTTCCACTGTTTACACTGGTGTTATACTTTTTGTACTGGTGTTACACTTGAACTGCACTGCTCTCAGCCAATCAGAATCGAGTAATTTTTTTATGGTCATTATGGCTATGATCATTTAGCGTTTAACGACCACCTACCACTGTCATGGTCTCGATATGTCAATGCTCTTATTTCTTGCCTATAGCAGAATTCCCAAAGAAGACAACAAATATATGAGTAAATAAAGAAAACAGCCATAAATGTACAAACATATGAAAGCTTTCAGACTAAACTTATCACAAATAAATTGAAGCAATACGTTATGCGTTTCCGCAAGCGAAAAACCGTTGAATATAAACGCGTTAATGCTTTCATTTCTTACCTCTAGCTCTAGCTCTACCTCTACCTCTAAATAAAGAAAAGACACATAAATCGACAAAAATGTGAATGCATTCAAATAGAGTAAAACATGAAATGAAAAAACCATGCAAGAAAAATTAAAACGATAACACATTTATGCGTTTCCGCACAGATAAAAGGATTGAATACAAACCACATAACGAAAGCTAGGATTTACTGATAAAGAACTCCAATTTGCAATGGTGTCCGCTTTCTATTTATCTTAATGGTGAAATTTTTCAATTCAACGAACAACTTAAACCAAGCCGATGGTGTCAGAGCTAGGTTAGAAAATATAATGCAAAAACTTATAGGAAACGTTTTTTAAGTGGAACAAAAGGTTAATGATCACACGGCTTGTCATGTTCTTGTAAATAGTAAATTTAATTTTCGTTTTAAAACGAGCTAGAATATTCCAAAGGCCAAAAACAATTTCGTTATCTTTAGAAGCGACCATGTTACATGCCAACGTTAAAACTCTGTTTTTGTTGCTGTTGGGAAATAAAGAACATAGTACATACTGAGTTTGGTCAAAAAATGCGAAAAGATGTATCTATTTGTTTCAGCATGTGCCAGGCAAACTCGGAAAGAGAAAACAAGAGTTCTATCGATAGGAGTGGAATCTACCAGACGCTCTACCATTCAGCTATCATTTTTCCACCCTTTTTGTTGTTTTGTTCTTGTTTACGTTATCTCTATATTTTGTTAAATGAAACGGGCATTATAAACTGTCTCCAATGATGTTGAAAAAAAATTTGACAAAAAGGTAATATTTCAAACACATTTAATAGCTCGAATTAACAGATATCACAAAACCTTTTTGGTACTACATGATACCAACAAAGAGATTTCTAAATCTAATTTTGTAACTTGTATTTTGGATGCCGTAGGATGCGCGGCTTTGACAGTTCTCGATGAAACAACGTTATGCTGGTCGAAATCCATCATTTCAGACATTTCAAACAATTAATCCGAAAACATGTTTTGCGAAAAAGAATTTTAGGTTGTATGAATAAATCATATGAACATTTTACAAGGTGAAAAACTGACATTTGATGCCACCAATTTATAAAACATCTGATTTTTCGTCACCTTTTCTTGGCGAAAACTCATCATGTATGCTAAAATCCATGTTCTCGGAGAGAGATATTTAATTTCCATTTAATTTTAGAACAACAATAGCTTATTGCTCATACATCCCGTCCTTTAAGCTACGTACAGTTTCTGTTATTTCCAATCTGTCATTTATTATTTATATGTGTATTCAGACAACAATTTTGAAGCAGTCTACGTCGCACTCGATGAGTTCCCAAAACCACAATCTTTCAGGATACTAATTTCTTCGTGAAACCTTCCAATATTATTTTGACAGTATTCTCTTAAGAACTTCCCCGAAATCGACACGCTCCCAAAAATGCTATTATTTAACCTCGAAGATCAATGTTTGAAAAAGATTTCGATAATTTACAAAATCCTTTAAAAGGTTTTTCAAGCACAAACTATGTACACGTTGACAAAAGCTATCAGGCAGAGCGCATAAAAAGGAAAACTATACAGTGTCTCAATCCTAGTATCAGGGAGATATGACTAACACGTCTGCAATAAAAATGCAAAAGAAGGCAGGTACAAAAGGGCTAAACATTAAATAAGTTTAAAATAAGCAAGCGTTAAAATACTTCTTGCCTGATAAACTATACCGCAAAATAAACTTCTCGCCTCTTCCAAGAAGAAATAAGTAACTTTGTAGTAATTAAGACAATTTTTTTTCCTTTCATGTTTTGAATAACTAAAACAAGATTTCCATCTAAATTATCGTTCGGGTTCTCCGTAGTTCGGGGAAAAAGATCCACTTGAGATCAAAGAGCACGCACTGTACAATAAACGAACAAGTCTGCGCGATTGCAAAGTGAAATATGTACTACAAGAAAATTTCCTCGCGTCATACGTAATAAATCTGGGAATACATTTTCCAGGGAAACATTACGTCAAAAAAAAACCTGACTATTAAGAATTTCAAGATCCTTTAAAAGTGAAACATTTAGCCCAAGCGTCACGTAGAATTTGGAAAACATATCTCGGAAAACATATATCTTACCACAGAAGCCGGCCTGAATTCTATTAAATCAAGTTGACCGTATTCGTATCTCATACAAAAGGACCGGTCACTAACTTAGGCTTAAACTTGCAAAAGGTGTGAAATAGTGATCAAACGTGGCAGCGATTGATGCCTCTACTAAGAAGAGACCATATATTGATAGCTACAGTTGGTTTGCTCTGAGATCCAAACGCCAAAAACACTACCAGGCTAAAAGCGCACCGCCTCCACGCACTGCATTGTAAGATGAAAATTAACTCATTTACAGTACAAAATCAAACTATTTTACTCACCTTATGTAGGCACGGGGAAGTTTCTTTCAGTCAATATCTCCTTAACTTCGTCGAAAAGCGTAACACGGAGAAATCTTTGCTTAAAGCTTAAAAGACTCAACTTTCTCAACAGCAAAGATGTGAATTGAAACCGCTCTACAATTGACCTCGATTTCAAACAATCCCTGATTGCTCAGTGGGTCGTTTAAAATTCTAGAACTTGAGCACCCATCTCGAGGTAAATGCGATCAACGTATTTAGCGGTTCAAACAAACGAAGTATTCCACGGCGGATAAGGAAAAATGGAGAACAAACTTGATACAAAACCTTGCGTGATTTGTATTCAATTTTCTTACCACCGCATATTACAAACGATACCTAATCCATTGCCTAACATTAACGCGACTGCCAATAGCATGGTCATCAAATGAAAAAACAGAAGGTTTTGTCTGAAAAACAGCGAGATCACTTTTCATAAATATAAAACAAAAGAATAAATGTAAACTATATCTAATGACATACACAGGTTTAAGATTTTAATTTATCCG
>OX453281.1:6941508-6969008 GCA_949710005.1 Ricordea florida
CGATCTTCAAGTCATATATCAGAAAAAATAATAAATATTACTAGAACTTTACAAGATTACAATGAAATCATACCTGATCATCATTTCTTCCAATAAGCCGCTGTATCTCTGGATCGTGAAGGTCACAATATTGATAAAACATCTGTTTCTGTTTGGGCAGTTTATTCGGGGTGAAAACATACCCTAACTCCGGCTCCTGGCTTGACGAGTTTTGGTCTGTTTTTTCGGCATTGCTTGCAATCGCTGCACCTTTTGCAAAAGGCGTATTGGAGGACGTCTTCTTCACCAAGTTGGGCAGACCCATTATGGTAGCAGTTCTTTTGGCTTTGATTGGCAAGTCTCTGGCTTCTCGTCTGCAGCCGATACGGAAGTCGAGCATCTGATAACTACAGAAAAGATCACAAGCAAGAAAAGAGCATTAGAAAACAGTCCTAAGAAAGTACGCGCGCTGATTGGTTAGAATTCGTGTTTCTATAACTCGATAGAAACACAGAACTAGCACGAGCTGTTGACGTAATGATGACGCGAGCAAAGATAATTGACATTTTGATAATCAAAGCTAACAAGTTGCTTTTCTTTTTTTCGTCGCATTGTTTTCTAAAAGAAATAGAAAACACGTTCTTCGTGTTTCTATCGAGTTATAGAAACACTCGTGAAAGTTTGGGAGAACTCGAAAAAGCTGTGGAAACACTCGCCTGCGGCTCGTGTTCCCACAGCATTTCTCGTTCTTCCAAACTTCCACTCGTGTTTCTATGACTCGATAGAAACACGGTGCATGTTTCTCACGGTGCATTTCTTAAATATTAACCATACCAGCGACGTATAAACGAAAGCACATGTATATACTGGTCACAGCTGGGAACACAAGAGCGCGGGCCACGGCGGTGCAATGCACACGCGACCATACGAACGAGAAGGCTGCGCGATGTAAGTGCATAAATTAATATGATTATTATAATCATCATTACCACTGCAATAATCATTATAATTATTATTACTATGATCAATATCAATATCAACATCAATATCAACATCAATATCAACATCCACATCAATACAAATATCAATACCACTGAATACCAATATAAATACCAATACCAATATCAATACTAATATCAATAATATCAATATCAGTATCAGTGTCAGGGAAAGGGGCCAGAAAGCTATGTTATAATCACAGTACTTAATACTTAACAATTATTCGCCGAGGGCGAAGTGATTCTCGGCGAATATTCACCGAGACGAAGTCGAGGTGAATATTCAGCGAGAATCACTGAGCCTGAGGCGAATAATTGTTTTAGTATAAATACACAGATGATTATTTCAAAAAAGAAAAGAAAAGCACTGAACAGCACGAAAAAAATTATTTCATCACAAGCGCGCGAACGACTGGGAGCCATTTTGTTCGTCGAGGTGATTATCGGCTGATAATCCGAGATAGCGAACCAATCAGAGCGCGCGATTTTGTATAATCACCTGAGTATTTATACTAAAGGGAATTACATTAATTAATTAATTAAACTAAGGAATTACAGTGTTCGTAGTTAACGAACTGGTTGGTTTCTGCATCAAAAACTACACAAACTTTAAATAGACTCCGATTTGAAAATGGAGCTCCAGCACCTTAACTTACTGGGACCTTTGAGAAACAGGCCCCTGAATCTAGGAATTTTTACAGAGAACAGTAATCAAAGGAATAGACTGTGGGTCCTTTAAACCTAACGACCATACTCTCTCACATACATACATACATACATACATACATACATTACTTTATTTACCCTCAGATTTTTAGAGTAGCTTTATGCAGCTAATTTCTCCGAGCATTTAACCATCAAGAGATAGACCACAACACCGAGAACTACATCCCCTACTCTTTTCGAACAGTGTGTGGGTTCTTTCACGTCCCACGGAATCAATTATGAAGAGTTGTGAGACGGGGCCTACGGTTTATCGTCCTTATCCGAGAAGACTAGAAAGTCTAACCATTTGCAGATGTCATTACAGAGACAGCACTTTCTCCCCAATATTTTAAGACCCTGAGTGTTGGTCCGGCCGGGGTTTGAACCCACGACCTACCGCACGCTAGTCCGACGCTCTACCAACTGACCTAAACGGTCTCACACTTTCTTTTCACAAAAAAATGAATATTAAAAACTGCACTATTACATCTTAGCACTGGGATCTTTTCTCGGATCATAGCCCATTCTTGTCCACAGTGTTCTCCACGGACCATTCAGCCAATAGTATGCAGTACTGGATAGCAGCTGTTTCAGTCTCTCCTGTGACACATTGATGTGATACTGTAATGCGTTGCGTGACCAAATCGGTCTGTTTGCAAAAAGCTTTCGGATGGCTTCAAGTTGACCATCCTTCGTTTTGGCTGCAACCTCCATAGCTTTGGGGTGAGCAGCCGACGGCACTTCCTCCATGTTGAAAGTGGCAGCAATGGCATTCACTGGGCGTCGTACTCTCGTTCGCGTTCCAGCCAATCTGAAGGTACAAAGATATATGCATTATGGACCAAGCGTGGGGTCAAGATGGCTTCATAATGGTCGAGTTCTTAATTGCAGTTTTATTGACCAAGACTTATGGAGGTTAGTGGTGCTGGAGATTAAAATGTCTCCAGAATTGATGGCTTGGGCATGTCCTTAGCATAGACCAAGACCATAAACATAAAACTGCTCTTAGATGGACACTACCCCCAAAAAGAAGGCAGGTGAGCCCTAGAACAACTTGGAGATGCACTGTGATGGGCGAGTTAATGAAGATGGGATTTACTGGATCAATATCAGTTTCTGGGCAACTGTGCACCTACCCCTCCCCTAATCCAACAAGTTATGATGAGTTAAAAAGTTAGCATTAATGTTGGTTTAGGGGAGGGGTAGGTGCACGGTTGTCCAGAAACTGATATTGATCCGATTTACTTGGGGTGAGGCACAAAATGTGACCAGGGACTGGTCCCATTGGAGGCAGATCATTGACACCTTTTAATATTAAAGTAAAATTATGTAAAATGGCAAATTTTCCCCTTACTGATACCTTAATATGTCCCATCCAAGATGAAGAGGACAAACTAACTAACCAATTCTAATTTTGAAGTCTTTTGCTTCCAATGTTAAACCTTCAACTATAAACTGTACAGTACAATGTAGTCCTACACTGTAACTTTAACCTTTTCCCTACCAGAGTAGAACTTTGAGTGACTGAGTAGTGTAGTAGTAACCACAAATGTGAATACATGGCAATTTCACATATGTTAATTAACTGTGGAAGAAAGATTTAATAAGTGAAGGATCATCACAGTTATATATGCAGCATGGTAGAAACCTTTAAACAGCAGAGTATTCTTTGTATTACTGTTGAAGTTTAATCTAATCAATCAGTCATAAAAGATTCACCCAGTGGTATCTCCACTCCTCTTCACTGACTTCCCCATTGTGCTTTAGTTAAGGTTTTCACTAAGAGTTTCAGTTTTCAGTACAAAGCATGGAGTCACCTATTTAGCTCATAGTAATAATAATAATAATAATAATTTAACATATATATTGCGCAAAATACATGTGAATATGATCAAATGCGCATAGAAAACAAGCACATTTGGTCTAACTAAGTGGAAACCACCAGGCATACAATTTTCAATTTCATACAAGTATTAACTGATTTTTTAGCTTTTCAAGTGCACTATTTTGTTACCAGCATGGACGTTACCACTATTCCCTATCTGTCACAGAAGAGCAAGAACGTAAGCCAATAAGATTGCAGGATTCTTTAAACAATGCGAGTTGCTAATCACTAATTTCTATTACCTCTTTGAACGCACACTCTGTTCCCTATTAAAATCTGAGATAGTCTTGGACAAACTTAAGGTGACTATATACTGACCTCTCTTCGTCCAAGTCATCTCCCCTGTCTGCTTTGCAGCCTGGCTTGGTTTGAGGTTCAGGTCTATAGTTATAATTCACTGGGCGATCAAACCTTGCAAACACTGGTGGTTGCATGTGCAAGGGGACTTCTTGACTTAAGGCTTCGGAACCTCTAATCTCAGTTAAAAGGTCTGGCATGTCCGGTGCAAGGTACTGAAAATCTGCCATCACCTCAAACCTGGACAATGAATACAAAATTAATATTGAAGAAAGATTTACTTTTCGCACTGCCCCAAGAAAACTCAAATCTGAGTTTCTCCAATAGGAGTTGAACCTACCACCTTTCGGCTGTTAGTTCAGACAGTCTACAACCAAGCTATAGGAGACTTGTGGGAGCAAGGCCATTAAACTAGGCTCATGGTACTCTTTCACAAAATTATACAGCACTTTTACATCCAAGTCCTAGGCAGTATGCAGGATGTTTGTCTTGTGAACCTAGTGTAATGGCCTTGCCACTATGAGCAGTGCTCGAAATTAGAAAAAAATCCAGGTTGTCCTTATGGCAAATGCCGGACAACCTGGCCCCTGACTTTAGTTGCCCTGATAAGGACTTGGTTGCCCTTGACATGTTCTATGATTTTTGCCTAGTTATGGGGTTTGACCAGAGAAATAATACCTCTATCAGTATGCCTCTGTTTTACCTGAAAATCATCGCTTGAAAGATCTGTAAGCACTGATCCCACAATGCCCCAGAAAATACTAAATACGCGTGCGCCAAAATATTTCGAGGAGGTCTGGGTTTGAAGACAACTCGAAAAGTTTATCGTGGCTTATTGAATCGAACGAACGGCGTTCAATCAACGGTTACAACCTTCCATTTCCTTTGTTTACAAATTGTCATGGATCCTCATCCATCTATCAGTATCAGGAGATAAACCTCGCATTTAGAGCTGTTTTCGTTCCTCAAGTTTATAGCTTCTGTTCTTTATTCTGTTGTGCATCACAGTAATGTAAGTACTTCAATTTTTTCCTGGGTTGTCCGACGAATTCTTCTCGGGCAACTAGCCCTTTAGTTTGCCTATAAAATGGTTGCCCGAACGAAGTTTTAGTTGTCTCGGGCAACCGGGCAACCGCTAATTTCGAGCACTGCTATGAGTCCACTCTAGCAGTCAGTAGATTGAAGGTTCTACTCCTATTGGAAGAAGTCGGATTTGCCTGTGATGTAATATTATGGGGGTACTGGAACAACATCATAATCGTTCTAACATTATATAAATTTTAATTTTTATTTCAATTATAATCAGATTTCTTAATCAAGATTTATCAAAGAATTTATCAAGATTAAAAAAAATAAAAATGATAAAAAATTTGATTTAAAGATAAGAATTAATTTACAAATTACAAATGGAAAATTTACAAGGATTATATTTAACACAATTGAAAAAAATTTCTAAAGAGTTGAAAATTAAAGGTTATTATAGAATGAATAAAGAAGATTTAATCAAAGAGATAGAAAAGTTTACAGATGAAGAGAGTATTAATATAATTTCAAAATTTACTATTAATGATAAATATATTTGTATTCATGGAAAGTGTAAATATTACTGTAAAGAATGTGGCAGATCTTATATATGTGAACATAATAAAAATAAGTATCAGTGTAAAGAGTGTAAAGGACCTTATATTTGTAAACATAATAAAAGTAAGTATCGTTGTAAAGAATGCAGAGGATCGCAAATATGTGAACATAATAAACAAAAACAACAATGTAAAGAATGTGGAGGATCACAAATATGTGAACATGGTAAACAAAAAGCTTCTTGTAAGGAATGTCGAAAAATAAAATTAAAATTATGATTTAAAGATATAAATATAAAATAAAAAATGAAACAACCACTAACATTAAAACAATATAATGAAAATAGAATTCTTAATTTTGAGTATTTTAATGGAAAAGAACTGGGTTTTTATGATTTTATAGAGTCAATCAATGAAGATTTGTTAAAAAAGATATCAAAAAATCGTTGTTTTATTAGTGAAGAAAAAAGCTATATTTATTTTGAAATTATTTATTATAATAAATATGATGAAGAAATCATTTTTGATTATTACGGCGATATAAATTTTGGTGTTAATGGTATATGTGTTGATAAGTTTGTAAAAGATTTATTAAATTGTGCTAATGAAGATTATAAAGAATGGTTAAAAGAATATGTTGGTGAAGATTATGTTCGTTTAGATGGTTATGATGAATATTATGGTAGGGATGGTGTATATATTGGTTATTATGATAAGGAATGTAATATTAATAAGTTTGATAACAATTTTATTATTGAATCAATTGGATCTATCATATATACAAATCCATATAAGATAATTCATAAAAATAAATTCTATAAAGACCTATATGACGATCTAATGGTTGTATCATGGCATCCGTCTAGACTTTTAGATTGGTGTATTGATATCGAGGAGTTAAAGTTTTTGAAAGAGTTATGGGGAGAAGATTGATAGTATCTCATTATGTTGTATAACGCAAGTAAGTGTTACATAACAAAATACTTGAAGGGCCAGCTATGTGGAAATTTATCTAAATCTTAAACTTAAAGTTATGTGTGAACCAATCAGATTAAGTTTTTTCCATTCAATGTCTAAGATGCTTAAATCAAAGTGGTTTATGAGGCTCTCATATTTTTTAACTGGAATTGTTGGATAATCCTTTGAAGGTATGTTGGCAAGAAGGTGTGATGGTGAGAGTTTTACAAGTTCTCCATATTTAGTGTTATTCATATATGATGATTTATTATCCACTATACTACACATAAGTCTCAGTGGTTCTTTAATCTGTATATTTATGGGGTATAATTTACTAGAATTTATAATTTCAGGCAATCCTAAACCAACTTGTAGCCCTCTAGTAAGTTTAATGTTGAAGTTCTTATTTGAATATAGATAGTCAACAGTATCAGTCTCAATGATTGTTATCTTTACCTCATCAGGATTATTAAGAAATATCGATTGAATATTACGCAGCGAATATGCACCAGGTTGAATTATTATTAGGGGCTGATTCTCTTCATTGAAAAATATCTGTTGATCGTTGAAATTAATCAATCTTTTGGTTTGTATATTACAATCTAGGAGCTGTATCTCTCGAATATTTTTAAGTGGAGGATCTAAATAAATCCTAGTTTCAGACTCATACATGGTAATGCTCAACATTTTATTTTGATTACACCATATTCATCTTTAAATTTCTATAATCAAAATATTAACGTTAGAAAACACTTTTCAACTAATGAAATAGATACCACGCAAATACACTAGAGACAATTATAAACGCTAATATATTATCTTCATGCTGTGTGGTCATGCCATTACCTCCTGTCAGATTTGCGGTTTTTGGTTTCCCTCCGGGGTTTTCCTTTGGCTTCAGTTCATTCTGATCCTTCACTTCAGGCAGTAAAGGTTTTGGATTTGTATCAGTTATATGAGGTAACTTTACCTTTGAAGATCCCATGTTATGACTTATTCCAACCTGTTTTGCTTCAGTGTTTATTAAATTATTCGCTCCAAAATTCATATCATTGCTCGCTTTCATAAGTTTGTTATTAAAACCAGTCACACTTTCAGTGTTGATTATCATATTACTTGGCATCAACCATACACCAGGAGCAATAGCTAAATCAAGCCGTAATTTCGCTTCCTGTACAGATAATTGATATCTTTGAATAGAACTAGAAATGTCATTCTCAATTACACTACTTTCAAATAAAGACAAGAATTCTTGTTGAGTCTCTATAGCCCCACCACCATTACCATAAATTGAGTTTCTAGTGTTGACTTGTGCCCCCAATATACAGTAAACAAAAGCTTCAGCGGATCGATTTAATCTACCAAGTCCAGCTTTAGTGAGTCCATGACCACTTGTTGGGATAAACCAAGCATATTTGAAATCAGCAAAGTCATCATTACGGATAAATGAGATGAGATTACCATTTTCTTTCTTACCACCCTCATCTGCAAATTTACCACCTTCACCAGGCCATTGATCTGCTTCATGATCGTAATTTCTTACAATATGTACATTTTGATAACCACCACCTTTTCCATTATATCCAGAACCATAATCAAGGAATATATCACCTAATCCTCCGTTTCTTCCACCTTTCCATCTAAAATCAGAATTATTACTAACCCCAAATTCAGCACACAATCGTTGATATGCAACTTTACTATAGGGATTATTATTTATTACAAAGGGTTGTTCATCAGGTAAGGGAAGGCTTAATTCATATAATATCCGTCTTATTGTGAAATACACATGAAATTTAATAAAGCTATTCACTACTTTAGGGTAATTTAGACTTTCAAAAGGACTTATCCCACAACCAGATGTCGCACACCAAACTGCAAAGTTAAGTTGTTGTGGCCAATAATTCATATCAGGAGAATTCAACCATTTTCTACTTTGTTTTCCAAATTTGAATGTTACAACTTGAGATGTAAAAATGTTTCTCATCTTTGCTGTGAATTTCTTCGTATTTGAAACATATATATCCAGTAAGGTTAGCATTTTTGTTATATCGCTTGTAAAGCCATCAAAGTTAATAGCTGGTATAGGATAGCTTTGATTAGTCATGGTTAAACTCTTTGGGAATGAACTCAATTCATGATTATCCAAGTTCTTCACTTCACTCAGTCCTAAATCTTTCCATAAAAGTTTTTTCAAACTAAGTGTTAGGCCATCAATCCATGTTTTTCCAGTAGGGTCATCATTGGACATGATTGTTATTCCATTGAATCTCCATTTAATATAACCTCCATATTGATCATTCACAAATATAAATTGGTCACGGTCAGCCTTTGGATACTTATTTCTGAAATCATTTAGTAACATTTTATTCTTTATGTTTAGAATAAGATGCAAAGTCTTTAAATTACCTAACTCCGTTCTTTTCTAATACCAGCAAAACAATTACATCCGACATCAGTTCTCTCATATGAAATTTTTAATGTGCGGGAACAGCCCTTCCCCTCCCTTCGGTCAGGTCCTTTAATATGTCTGCACGAACCTCTCTCCTTATCTGAGACATATTTAAGTTTTTTTCAGTATTTCTCCTAAGTTTTTGACGGATTTCTAATTTTAGTTTTTCAAACTTTTCTAATTCTGCTAAAATTATGGAAAATTCTTGTTCTGAGATAACATTATCTTTCAATGCCTTTGAAACTAAATCGTTAATGGTGTTTACCTTTGCTTTTGCTAGAGAAACAGTCTGTTCATGTTTACTAACTTTATGTGAAAGTCTTTTAGAAGCTGCACCGAATCCAACCGATATTCCCCCACAAATACCACCGACAACACCTAATGGGACACCAACAACAACGCCAAAACCAGTAAGAGAAGTTCCAAGCCCACTTGTGGATAGGATAACTGAAAACAACCCACTACCAACACTGATTTTTGTAAATATTCCTCTTACTCTATTATACTTTTTCCTTACTTCCTCATAATGTTTAATTTCCTTCTCAAGATTTTGTAGTACTTCACATGACTTTTGTAGTCTGAAATTAAGCTGGTCTGAATTCATAGGAACTCGTCCGGAGGAAGGGCCCGGCTGAGCTGGAATTTGCAGATAAATTCTATTGTAGTCATCCATTTTTTACTGATCAACACGATATCTTTAAATTAATTCGGAAAGATCTATTATCGTCTCTTATTTTTAAATTGTTCCACAAAATATAGAACCACAGCCATTATCAACAACCATGCGTTCTTACCTAAAAATCCAATAACCTCACCCGCTGTTTTGAAAAGAAAGCTAACTATTGCACCGATCATTCCTGGTAATATTTCACCAAGTTTTTTACCTATAGTTTTCAAACCATTACCAACACCTTTACCTAATGTTGTTAGACCTTTAGAAAGATTAGAAATTATAACACCAATGACTACACCTACAGCACTAATAACAGCAAAGACTGTAAAACCATACTTTTTGAAGATAGCCTTCACACGATCACGTAATGACATTCTATTTTGTATTCTATCTCTCTCACTCTCAATGTTTGATATATCATTCTCTTCATCAGTAATTTCTCTATTTAGATTTTCAATCTCGTTATTTTCCTCCGGTGTCTTAAGCGGCTTATCCTCAAGGAATTTTAACTTCTCAATCTTTTTAGTTAGTGTTTCTTTTTTCTTAGTAATTTCAATATCCATATCTTCAACAACATCTGCTGCTCTTTTACCTAAATATCCCATTAAAGTCGGGGAAGGTTTTTCTTCGAATTCGCCATTGGATAATAAAGTGTATGAGTGTGCCCCTCTCCTATTCAATTTTACAAATACTCATTTTAATTCATCCAATCCAGCCATTACTTTATTAGTTTTAACTTTGGGGATATTACGTTTAACCTCCCCCCAAGCATAATCTAGATCACGTTCCGCTTCAGTTAACAAGGGTTTTTTTTCACTACCACCAAATGAAGTTTCTTGTTCATAATCATCAGGATAAGTTGGAATAGTAGTGGATGTCTTTGGGATTGGACTTAAATAAATTGTATCATCATTACCACTACCACCAACATCTTTTGATTCATTTAGTTCAGTTGGATCTAAATCTTCTGGTAATTCTCCTCCTTCTGCCATGATTTTTTACTCATCAGTAAGAAATCTTTAAACTAATCACACAATTATATCTAAAAGAATTTACTAACCATATAACCCAATGCCAACATACCGCCACCTACATATGCCATTTCACCCATCTTTTGATTGTCACTAGGTCTATAATAATCAGAGAATTTTGGTTCATGCATTTGACTATACAAGTTAAAAGCTTCATCTGTATTCGAAATATTTTTTGATGCCTGATATTTTGCATCCTTTTGTTGTTCTTTCCAATCAATTATTTTCTGTCTATTTTCTTGATATATAGCATAATCTTTTTGATATTTTTCTAATGCCTTATCGTGTCGTATTTTTTCTGTATCTGTTTTATCACCTGATAGAGATTTTTCAAGATATGATCCACCAATAAAAGCTGTAGCGTTCAAAATAGCTCCTCCAACCATCATTGCTATTGCAGCCATGTTTCTTCGCTTCGCTCAGGTCTATAAATCCTTAATTTGGTAAAATCTTTTGATCCTCTAAATATGTTTTTAGATACATACTACCTGTCAATACAACTACCCATTTTGCATAATTTGTAATACTTGAGGATGGGTCGTTCATAAATGATTCTTTAAGAGCCTTTTTAGCTACATATCCAACTCCAGCAGCTAATCCGATAATAACGGCAGAATCAGTAACAGTTTTCACAAGTTTGTTTTCGTTTGACATGATTTTTTACTAAACAGTAAGAAATCTTTAAATCGGCTTTGCCAGCCAGCTACGTTGAAATCGCTTAGCGTCTCCGTAGGAAATTACTTATTTCATCTTTAGATTTGTCCTTATATCATTCCTATTTTCAGCGGAGCTGGTCCTACGGATTTTGGAATCTTTGTGGGTTGTGGTTGTGGTATAGGAATATTTGATGGTGGGGGTCTTTGTGGAACTTGTGATAAATCAGGTATTCTGTTTTTATAATATCTCATAAACATGTCAAATGCTGTAAACCCTATTCCAACAATAGATAATACAGTAGTAAAAGATAGCTCTGGAAGCCATGCTTTTGTTTCTGCTCCTCCCTGCGGTCGGTCTTCATTGGATTTTTGCTCTTCTTCACGTTTCATTTGCTCCTCAGCCCGCATGTTCTCTCTTGCTAATGCTTCTTTTGCTTTTTTATTATATTCAGCTAATTTTTTACCAGCTGCTACTTTTTTAGGATCTTTCTCCCTCTTTTTTGAATTATTACCTACGGTTTTTTGCTCCGCGGCCCGTAGGGTCTCTTCTTTTGGTGGATCTCTAGTAATTTGTTCAACAACTTCTTCTGACATGATTTTTTACATATCATTAAGAAATCTTTAAATCATATCATGCTTAGTAGACAGTATCATACCCACTAGCTGCCTGCTCAGTTGTGTTCAGCGTAGCTGGTTGAGTTTTAGAATCATCTGTAATTGTTCTTGAAACTTCTTGTATTTTATTGATTTTAATGTGTTTAACAACTTGGAATAGTCCGCTAACAAGTGCTGCCAATCTTCCTGCTTTCAATGCTAATAGACCTACAATGTTTGTCAGTTCGCGATTAACCAAATCATCATTCTTCAAATCGGAACAAAGAGATTCTATATCATCCACAGGAACCATGTAAGAAATAACTTTAGAAACTAATTGAAGAGATGAATCTAATAATCCACCACTAATTTTCTTACCTAATACTGCTTGATATCTATTATATTATATTTTTCAATGTCTTTTACTGATAATTTTTTTATATCACCTAGACTCATATCAACTCCTAAATATTCCTTTGTAGTTCCAAGAGATGCGAGAATAGCTAGTGATTCTTGTTTTATTTCAACTTCGGAATTATCTTTTATCTCATCTTTTAACTCAGTCTTTTCTTCAATATAATCTTCTACGCTTATCATCTTTTGTGATAATACATGGATTATTTTTAAATCACTTCAGGGATCTCCAAATAACATTGGAATGGATAACGTAAACATAAACAAAGCCTAGAATATTTTTCAGTTTTCAAGAGTTGTACAAACTTTTTAATAGTTTCAGAGCCTAAATCACCCCCATAATCTTCAAAAAGCATCTTCATACCCTTCTGTGATGGATTATGGAATGAAACAACACAAGCCACATTTTCACGGAATGGTTTTGCTATTGATGTTAATTGCTGAGTGAGAACCCAAACTGATAAACCATGATGTCTTCCAGAGAATGCTAAATCTATAAACTTATTCGATCGTTTCTTTAGATCATTCGAAACAGCACAATCATCTAAAATTATTAGTGTATTTGTACCGGAGAATAAAGTTTGACAATCCGTTAAAATTTCATTAATCTCATCAATGTTACTTGCATCAGGTGATAATACATAGAAATGTTTATCTCCTCGGGCAAAATTATGATAGGTTTTATTTTTAGAATAAGTTGGGCATATTAAAACAATGAATTCAAACAATTTTCGAAATGAACCTCGGAGTTGATCTATGATGTACTTTGTCTTTCCACAATTTGTTGGTCCAGTTATAATGCAATGAAAAGGAATTTTATCTCGTAATTCTTCCATCTTTTAACTAATACATGATTGATCTTAAGTTTGAATTCATAACCTCCATTAATGCATCAGCTACCACAAACATGTAACAGGTCATTATACCCGATCCTCCAACTTTTCTTTTCATTTCTATTTTTACACCATCTTGTGTGTTGCTTAAGGCCAGACCCCCTCCGTGAATGCCATTATCTGGTTGTGTTCTCAAATCTAACCACAGAGCAAACTTATTACCATAAAAATCCTTTTCTTTTACTGACCAACGGGAGGAACCACCCTCTCTTACAAAACGTTTCTTTACCGACTCCCAAAGATCTGACGGCAACATTCCCTTTGAGTAAAAACGATTTGGTACACCATTAACATCGATATTGATTGAGGTGATACCTGGATTGAAAAAATTCTCAGAATCTCGTGCTCCTCCACCATATGGTAATGTAAACAAACATAATATCCCCGTAATTGACCTTCTCGGTAGATTAATATGTTGATTTATAACACTGTCAGTAGGTCTAGATATGGTGAAAGTTTTGTGTAGAGTGACATTCTCGTAAAAGAATCCTTTACCAACCTGATAAGCTGACTGTGCCTCACGAGCTAAGTATTCGCTTGATATACAAGAATATTCCAACTCAAGGTTTGTGATTTTGTAAGTTGGTTGCTTGGTAGTATCAGAATAAACAACAACATCGTGAACTGGAGCAAGTGTAATCTCAAAGATTAGTTGATGATCTAACGCTTTTGGATAGAAAACTCCATGATCGTTGAGAATAGGATGGTTTAGTAGGATATGATACTTGGTGTTGTGTACTACTGCAAGAGCTACTTCCTTTGCATCTGTGTCTACCTTATCACCTGCATTTGTCCTGAGCTTCCTCATGTTTTCAGAAGAAATACCCAGCTTTAATCTATCCTCACGTTCTTCATCTGTTAAGAATAAGTCATGATAGGTTTGAAATAGATCGTATCTTTGAGTATCCTGTAATGTTTCACCTCCAAAAAGAACCCTTAGTCTAGATACAAGGTTACTACCTACATTATTCACGAGGGTGTTATTTTCATGACCATCAACAGTCAAGTTAAATACTAGAGATACACTTCCAGGTACAATCACTAAATTTTCAGAAAGTTTAGGAATATTTATATATAATGTTTCTCCAGGATTAGCTGATGATGGGTTTAGCGTAATTCTATTCAATGTTAATTCCGCTTTCAAACCGAGTGGCTCTCTCGGAATCCTGTTTGGGTTAATTTTTTCAGACGTCATATTTGATTTATAAGATACTTTGGTTAATCTTTAAATGAGTTCTACCTTTTCAAAAAATTTAAGTAGGATATCGGCAGGGCCGGGCCCGCTCTTCGAGCGAATATATTATTCAACTGAGGGATATTGGAAAGGATATTCTGCAATTCCTAAATTAGCTGAAAAGGCGAAAGTAAGTGAAAATGTAGCAAAACAATGGTTAGAGAAACAAGCAATATGGCAAATCTATCTTCCATCTCCTAAATATATACCTAGACCACACTGGACTGTTGATAAACCGAATCAAATACACCAAGCAGATTTATTATTTTTACCACATGATAGAGTTGGAAGAAAAACATATAAATACGCATTAGTTGTGGTTGATGTTGCCTCGAGATACAAAGATTCTGAACCGTTAACCTCAAAAGAAAGTCGAGAGATATCTGAAGCTTTTGAAAAAATATATACTAGAAAAATGAAATATCCAAAAACATTAATTGTTGATCCTGGAAGAGAATTTATGGGCTATGTTACAAAACTTATGAATTACCATAATGTAAATATCCAGAGAAGTGAAGCTGGAAATCATAGAGCTCAAGCATTTGTAGAAAATGCAAACAAAATATTAGGGGAAAGATTATTTAGTCATCAATATGCACAAGAAATGGTTAGTGATGAAAGGTCCAGAGTATGGGTGAAACGATTACCATATATTTTGAAAACTTTGAATAATACACCAACGAGAATAACTGGTAAAGAACCTGATAAAGCTATAAAAATGAAAGAGGTTGACATTGAACCTCCAAAATATAAGCGGGTTGTTGGACTTGATGAAGTGAGGCTACCGATTGGGATTAAAGTTAGATACTTACTCTTTCCAGGTGAACTTGAGGGTGGTGAACGAAGAAGAGCTACTGATCCTATATGGAGTATTAAAATTTATGACATATCACGTAGTGTTGTTTCACCCAATCAACCAGTTTTGTATTATTTATTAGATGGACCTAGACGTGGATTTGTAAGGGAGGAGCTTCAAGTTGTGCCTTATGATACTCAGTTACCCCCTGATTCTGTGATTAAACTATAATGTCCATAGGGAATAGTATGTATTCCATCTTTACAAATGATTCTCTTATCATCATCAGCAGATAGTGCAACTTTATTAACAGTTTCAGTATAAATAACATGCTTATAACTTCTTATTACATCCATCTCCCTCATCTGCTTTACTTTGCTAAATAAACATTCCTTGAAATCATAAAAGGATATGTCATTTTCTACAACTGATTTCTTTATTCCTTTATCCTTTTTTATCTCTTCACCGTCATCCATCCTGAAAGCGTATAGCTTAGCTCGTAGACCAACAAATTCATCTATTATTCTACCACCAGCTTCATCTTTGAACTTACCAATTAATTTTTTGTTTACACCTGTCTCAATACCTGATGGATGATTTTTAGGATAATTACTAGTATCAAACATCTCTCTAACATCTGAACTTATATCCTTATAGAAATCCTCTGTTTCTATATCATATACAAGACTATCTGTATCTGTCATAAGTAATTTAGCTTTTTCACCATATTTTGCTTTGATATAATTATAATGAAAGTCATACATTATTTCTTTACTTATATCCAAAATACACATTCCTAAGTAAATAGGTTTATTGTATTTTATATTTGTTCTATTCATATGAATGGCCATAAGATTTTCAGAAAAAATAGTACGACGATTATAGTTAGCTTTTGATATTAATTTTTTTGCATCTTTCTCATTTGTAACCAATCGTATATCTACCCTTTTTCTAATATTTTCCATAGTTTTCCCAAATACAGAGTTATTCATAAGTTTGAAGAAATCTTTTTCAAAATCATTGTTTGCTTTAGTCCTAAGTTCGGTATTCAAATCGATGTAAGGTTTTAACCATGCTGACTCTTCGAATTTAATACCTCTATGAATTTTTGTTACTTCTAATCCTAGACTTTCATATTTTTTTAGGGTTTCGCGGTGAACTACATACTTTTCCTTATTGTTTAAGTTTTGTATCAATTTATCAACCCCATTAACCTTAATTCTCTCAGGAGCTAGCGGATAGTCACTATGTAAATCATGAAGGTGATGAGGATATTCCATATCAGCCTCGACTATACATGGTATATTTCTCCAGTTTTTAAGCTCTTCTTTACTCATCCATTTTAAACCATGAGTAGGGAGTGGTTTACTCATTGCTTCACCATATAAGTTGTTTCTATCTAAATATTGTATATAATTTGTAACTAGGTTAGGAAAATATTCACTCATGTATGGGTTGTTAGCTTTAGCATATCTATTTGATATCTGAGATATACCCCCTCGAACACCTTTCTCAATTATATGTAGCATATCAATGTTAATTATCATCTCCAATTTCACCCCAGTTAACTTTAACATAGCATCCCAAGCTAGTCCAGGTGATGTATAATACCAAGCGGGATCTAATCCATAGTTTTTAATACAAACATCTCTAAAGTTTTCAAATACATCTGCTAATAGGATTACATCTGACTTGAGATATAGATTAAGGTAATCTCGCATTGTTTTCATATTAAAGGTTTTCCATACCTTTTTAGCATGTTGGTAATCATCTTCTGAAATATCTTCACCATTAAGTTTTGAGTAAAACGCTTCCTTTGGAGGAAGTTTGGTTTCATTTAGTTTATCAAAATCATCAAGCCAATCATATGGAAATACACCCTTTCTCAACAATAATTCTAATTTCTCACCAAAATAGTATTTTTTACTGTTTTTAAAAGATTCTTTTGGCAGATTATTTACTAATTTATCAAGATGGATGGCATAAATTTGAATGAATCTATGAATCTGATATCTCTCTTAACATCTTTCATCTCACCACTTTCTTTATCTTTATAGGTATCAACTACAATCTCTTTTGAGAAAGAAATATACTTTTCCTCATTATTAGGTATAGGTTTTATTTTACCTTCTGATGTGCCAAGGTTATTAATAAATAGATGAGCATCATATCCTGATAGATTGTGAATGATGACTGGAAAGAATTTTGGAATCTTATAATTTAAGTTACATTCATTATGAGCTGCACCTCTATACTTTCCTGTAAGATGACAGTGGTCTATTACCTTATCTTCACCCAATTCTTTCTCACAGATATGGCAATTAGTTGCATTTTTATAGTTTATTTCATCATTTTCTGACATCATTTTCTTATTAAATTTTTTAAATCTTTTTACATTATAACTGATACAATTTTTATAAATTTTCTTAAATTCTGCTTCTATATATTCTACACATTTCTGTGCCACATCATCGTCGGGCGATTTAGCTGTATATCTATAAAATCTGGATTTACATATTTTTTCATTAAAACTCTTAATATAACAGCCGAATGCAATTGGTTTGTGCATCTGGTATTTATTAGTAAAACTTTTATTTTTATTTGGATAGCATGTTTTTATTTTTTTCAAAATAGACTCAAAGTCAACATATGCAAGAAAAGGTATTCTCATTTTTTTCATAAAATTTTTAAAAGAAATAAAACAGGGTTTACCATCTTCATCTTTTAGCATATCAATCCTAGCTTCATTGTATGTATAACAATATAATTCATGTTTTTCTAATGTTCTTTTTAAGTGAAAAGAGTGTAAACAATTATCACAAAAGAACATCTTACATTTACGTTTAGTAACTTGTTTAGCTATAAGCCTGCTAATATTATTTATTAAGCAATAGTGTTTATTTGTTTCTTCGTCTGTTTCTTCATCTTTTTCTTCATCTGTTAATAGAAGTAATCTAATCAATTTAAATCCTCGTTTCCTACTTCTTTTTATAGGATATACTCCAATTTTCTCATCATATCCAAATATAGCAATATCATAATCATTTTGATCTTCAAACGTAGCAATATCTTGTAATGAAACAGGGAAATTAATTCCACTCCAATTAAAATTCTTAGAGTTTTCTTCCAACTCTTTATTTACTCTATGTCGGTTTTTCTTCCTTGGATATACAGCTTCAGTTACACAGTGCTTGAAACATTTTTTATCTTTCTTATTCTTGGGGTTAATAATTGCTTTCCTTTTTTCTAATTCTGGTGGTAGTGGAATATAAGACCCTCCTAAAAGAGGAACAAAACGATCGATAAAGATATCAAAGAATAGTACATGATCGAATACCCAACCAGATTTGTTACGTAAAAATTCTTCAAATAATCTAAGTTGTTCATTTGTTAATCTATCAAATAATTCTGATAAATCTGTTGCTTCAAGAACAATTTCTGATTTTACAGAAGGAAAGTTAGCATCACAGTATTCAATTTCCCCAGTATCAAGATTTTTTCTTTTGAACTTGCACGCAAATATAAATTTTGTCTTTAATGATCTTTGTAATTTCACTCTCTGTTTAATTAGATCTATAACTTTTGGTTTGATTTTATACAAGAATACATTTTCATCGTTCTTTTTATTTCCTTCAATCTTATAACTTATATAATTACCGTTTATAGCTGATTCATATTCTTTTGGAGTAAAATCTTCCTCAGTTTCTTGTTGATTGATTGATTCCTCTTTTTTTACACTTTCGTTTGAGGAAGATTTTTTTGGTTGTTCACCAGTATTTTTATTTATAAGATTTTTAAGATCTTTGCCAACAGTCTTAACTCTATCAACCACTTTCGTTGTCTGTTTCTTTATCCAATTAAAAGTTTTATTCTTTGTTTTTGTTTTTGTAATATTTTTCACTAAACTCTTAGCACTATTCACAAAACTAGATACAATATCTTTTCTAGGAGACGGAGGACTTGGTGGTTTAGGAAGTTTAGTACGTTGAATTGAAGGGGGAGGAGGGCGTGGTGGCTTAGGAAGTTTAGTACGCTGAATTGAAGGAGGTGGAGGACGTGGCCGTTTAAGAAGTTTAACAGTTGATGGGGGTGTGCCTGGAGGCGTACCTGGTCTTGGTGGGGGTGTGCCTGGGGGTGTGCCTGGAGGCGTACCTGGTCTTGATGGTGGTGTGCCTGGGGGTGTTCCTGGTATTGACGTTTGTGGAGGTACAATATGCGGAATTGGAAGAGGTAAACTTGGTTGATCTGGCGGTCTATTTTTTGTAATACGTAACGCCGCAACAATTTCTACAATATTATCAATAATTTCTTGAACATTATCAATTATTTCAGGAATATTACTCAATGCTTCAATAAGTTCTGTTTTATTAAAATTAGATCGGCCTTCAATATTATACCATCTGACTAGAGGCCTCAATTGTACCACAGTTAATCTTCGTAGTTGTTCCATTTGTAATTTGTAAATTAATTCTTATCTTTAAATCAAATTTTTTATCATTTTTATTTTTTTTAATCTTGATAAATTCTTTGATAAATCTTGATTAAGAAATCTGATTATAATTGAAATAAAAATTAAAATTTATATAATGTTAGAACGATTATGATGTTGTTCCAGTACCCCCATAATATTACATCAGCCTGTGATGGTACCGAAAATTACATTCACAAATTTTCCAGGATTGAAATTCACCATCTTCGTTATTTAACAAAACAAATATTGTTGGTAACTACATGTAACACAAATTGTACAATTGCTAATTAACAATTAGACCCGTAGCCCTTGAGGGCGAAGGGTCTAATTGTTTTAGTATCACCCAACTAGTCGGACAGAAAAAGTAATAATAAAGTTAGCAAATGCAAGTTGAGGAAAGATTTATTTGGGAATAAAACAAAAGAAAGCGCCACGAATTTCACTACTCAAGGACTAGTACTAATAGTCCTCTAGTAGCGTAGCCAATCAGATTGCGGCATTTGCATTAGTCCACTAGTTGGGTGATACTAACACAAATTAGTAGAACCAAATTTAGTCAAGGTACAAGCAACGTGTTTTTTAAGTAAGGCAAACAAGTTTCCTTGTATCCGAGCAGCAAAATGTGTGGCTACATTTCCATATCACCTCATACATGTACATCATTTTGCATGCGCACGCTACAGCGGTACAGTTTCGTAGTTCGAAAACAAGAGATGTTTTCTCGGGCATTTCTCTTGACAATTCAGAAAAGCATGCATAATGAAGAATGGGGTGGTACGGAAATCCAGCCAAATTTATTTCTACAGTATGTCTTTTCCGCGCGGTTAAACTGGAAAACCTCTGCCCACGCGAAAATGTTATCGCACCAAAGATTCCTAAACAACATCAATTAAATTTACAATAAAATTCGCACGCACCTAAAGGTAGTTCCAACCACTCCAAGTATTTCCTGTTCATATTTAACCTCCTCTGGCTGAGTGCTTCCTTCCCTCACTTTCTTTCTTCTTTGTTTCACCTTTAGAAGCAAATTTGCTGTTGGATAACGGTCACCACACACAACATGTGAATACGGATCGTCTGGACGAAAGGAAAGTTCTAATCTTCTCACGGGGTACGAATAAGTTCTTGAGAGAGCTTCTTCACCACCCAATGTCTCTAACATACGATTTTCATCCTTTACATAGCCGGGATAGTCAACACCAACGAGCCGTAATGGAGTGAATTTTACTTGTCCATCGCTCTTTGACGAAGTAGCTTGCTCGTCCGCCATATTGATTTGTCTTGTTTGACTGTCTCCGCTGACCCCGAGAAAGCTGGAAATTAAGCGACTAAGGACGAATTGGCCACTTGGTCGCGTTTTGTTTATCATTCTATTTGTGCATTTTTAGCTTTTACGTAACAAAATGGCTTTAAATCATTGATGAAATATTTATAACAATGGAATACTTGCATAAAAGAATTCTTCTTTTTCCAAAAGACCAACACTTTCAATTTGCCTTTCCCACTGCTCCCTAAAATAGTTTCTTTGAACCACTTGAGCCAGCGAATTTCTGGGGCGATTTTCATCATGGCCGATAAAGTAAAAGTACCTTGTGCTTTGGAATACACAGTGTTAGCTGAGTGTTCAACAAGCAAGGCTAGAACAGCTATCTTGACATTGCCTCATTATAAAGTAGAAACTCCAGTTTTTATGCCGGTCGGAACACAGGGTACAATGAAAGGTCTCACTTCAACGCAGCTCACGGAATTAGATTGTCAAATTATTCTTGGCAATACGTATCATCTGGGAATGCGGCCGGTAAGCGATCACTTCAAAAATCGGCTCGATTTCCGTATCACACCATACTTAATTATGCATGCTGTAGCAGTACTGCTTCGTTCTCGAATACAAAAAAATATTTGCACGTGCATTAATCCGAGACAATACATCTGCCGTATGCATAATGAAGCATGAGGTGATACGGAAATCTAGGCCAAAAATATTCTATGGACAAAATGTAGAACTTAAATGGTGTATATTTTCAACAGGTGGCTGGATTTTATTGCTTAATTTTTTACTCCTGGTAGAAATAGGGCTATAATTCAACATAACGGTAAACCCCGTACTTTATCTAGTATGCTGTGCGTATAGCTCAACTGTGCAGAATAAATGACATGCAAGCATATCTTATTTTTGAGGATTTTACTAAGATATTTATAATTAATGTAATTAGAATTTAACTGATTAAGTGATCATTTTGATCATGATCCTGAACTATGTATTTTGTTATTTTCTGATATTTTTCTCTGTATAATTAGGGTAATTATATTGTACTACTGGGGTCCTAATCAGCCTCATCAACCCCAGCAGAAATAAAGTTACCTACCTACGTAATGAAGCAATACAGCTACAGCATGCATGACAAAGTATCACCAATATGTACCATAAATCCTGTATTACACCAAGCCCCTCAAGTAAGCTAAAGCTGGCCCTTCTCTATTAACCCACCCCTCTCTAGAAGAAAAACATTAAGCCACCCCCTATAATTTGTTCAATCCTAAGCAGTTCAGTTTGTGGAAAATGCATAAGCAAAATAGTCAACAGCTATATAAACAAGTCCTTATACTAAAACTCGATTATGCCATGATTATCACAAGTCAACATCGATCATTGGTCAGACTGTAATTTTTTAACAAACTTATTATATATATCCCTGTCATGCAATACTTAGCTAACTCAATAAGCCATCCCCAAAAGCTACCATTAATAAATAAGCAACCCCAGTGGCTTAATAGAGAAATAATTATCCTAAATGTTAAGGGATTGCAAGGGGTGTCCATCTGATAAGACATAGCAATATTTTCAGTTGGTCTTCTGAAGCTTATGGTCAGTCCATGATTAATCTGGCAGGGAACAGATGTACTAGAAAAAGCTGGGGGACTTCATGGATTTATGAACTGGAAAAGGGCTTTGCTGACTGTAAGTGATCACAGTGGATGCATTATACATGTATGAAAAAACCTACTTACAAAGGAGACAGAAGCTGGGCATCATAAGAGTTCAAGTTGCAGGATATACAGTATACTGGGATTTAGAAGGACTGACACTGATGTCTTGATGACATTTTTCTTTCAAGCACATTCAGTGTAGACTATAGTTCTTTTTTTGGAGGCAAATGATAAAACACACCAATAACATTGTCAGACAGTGCAGAACACTGGCATTCATTTTCTGCGTGTGTTAATTATTAAGTCAAAATTAAGGGAAATTAGCAAAGAAAAATACAGAGACCTATTTTATTTACATGAAAGTCTGCAAACCTGTATGGACGAAAATCAAGAATTTTGGGGCATAGTGAAAAAACGAAAATGCCCCCAAACATTATTTAGCATACTGCATGTGTATAAATACCCAGTTCTATATTTAAGTACAAATTATTAATTTAAATTATTACTTTAATTTAATTTTTTGTTTGTCTGTTTAATGCAGGACAGTGGAGGATTTCAAATGGTGTCATTACTAAAACTTGCAGAAATAACAGAGGTGAGAATTGATAAGCTGTTTTGCCCTTTCACTCCCACTCCAGTTAGTTTCTTAAGTCTAAACACTCAAACTTTTTAATTTTTCCTCAATACTAGCAGTCAATTAAGCTGTCAAACTTGCTTGCTGCACTCTCATCAGAGAAAACACTTCCAGCAAGAAAATGCTACAAAATGTAAACAAAGTGTACGTACAACAATATTAGTGGTGACATAACAACTCAGATGAAATTCTTGTGGTTCAATTTTTTCCTTGTTTGAAAATTTATTTCACTTTTTCTTTTGGTATGGTAATAAATTATAATGAGTTTGAAACAAAAGAAAATTAAATTAAAAACAAGGATAAAATTGAACCACAACATATACACCATGATATCAAGTTACTCCTATTTTTTTAAGTCAGATTAATTGTTAGGGTATCTCTGTTTTAAGGAAGGTGTCAAGTTCCAATCCCCTCATGATGGTCAAGAAATGTTACTAACACCAGAGAAGTCAACTGAGATCCAGAATTCCATTGGAGCTGATATAATAATGCAACTGGATGATGTGGTCAGCAGCACTACCACAGGTGCAATGCTCATACACTATACAGTTTAACTTTTTAATTTAATCAAGCTTTGACCATTTCTTTGGCATATAATTTATGGTGGGCCACCATATAGTCAGTTTACAGGGGTATACAAGGGTTTACAAGGATATACCTTTGTAAATTACTTGAATACCCCTGTAAACACTATATTTGGTGACTATATGATGGCCTACCATGAATTATGTGCCATTTCTTTAAGTATCTACAGAGGTAATAGTAGTCATATGCAAAAGCTAGTAAAGACAGAAGCAGAAATCCAAACCCATAGCTCAGGGTGTTCATTAGGCATCGAAGATTGGAGAATTCTCTGGCTACTATGAAGAATTCTCCGGTCAAATTTAGATGGCCTGAGCTAGTTTTAAATTCAGACATGGAGCGCTTTCAGAATAGTCTCCTGTTACTTAACACAATTCTCCTGCTACTACAATTCTTATTGAAAACCCTGATAGCTCTTTTGTTAGATATAGCTACAAACATTTTAGCATGTTGATTGGCTAAGAGAATGCATGTACTGTACATTAATGCATAAATGTGCAAAGGTAGATTTAAGTGAAAAAAGTTGAAATTGAGTGCAGAAATTTGAGATATAAATTTAGCATGTATATTAGTAATAAATAGTCTGGTGATTCTGAGTGAAACTGGAAATAGAATATAAGCATTTGTAAATTTTTCCATGACAACAACTACTGCATGTAGGACTTGTCCTACAGGCTCTTCCTATTTAAGTAAACGATTACCTTTACAAATAAACTTCCTAATGCAACATATACCTTAAAGTAAGCTCATTTGGTTGTACTTTTATTCACTGTAAGTGGCAGTCAAGTGATTCTCTTTTATATGCTTTCTTATACACCAGTATAAACTCTATAGACTGTCATGACTTTGGAAAGCCTGTGGTACACTGATCTACTGATGCAATCACATATTTCAATAGTAGAAGCAAAAACTAATGAGTTGGGGAACACCTTGTTTTCATTACCTGCAGGTCCAAGGGTAGAAGAAGCAATGTTGCGTTCAATCCGTTGGCTGGACAGATGTAAAGCTGCACATGGCAGAGCATCGGAACAAAATCTGTTTGCTATAATTCAAGGAGGGCTGGACCCTGCACTGCGTAAAAAGTGTGTTAAAGGTGACGACCCTGTTTGTTAGCCCACGATACTGTATTATGGTTCAATATCATTAAACATGTGTTGCCTAAAAAGGGTTGCATTTATGTTTGTCATACTCTACACACAGAGTACTACCGGTATATGTTATAGTTTGTTTCACTGGAAAGTCTTTGAGCAATGCCATTCATTTTTCAATAAGGTTTCGAACTGAATGGAGTCAATGTTACCTTTATAACTCACTTCGTTCAGCAGTGTTCAACGACATTGAACTTGTTGAATGTCCTGTATGTCATGCATTTCAAATTTCATCATGGTCAGAGGTCACTCTACAGCACTGGCGTTATCGTGGTAACTACTTGGTGCAATTAGTTACCCTTCATGCTGTACTCTAGCCGTACTCATCCTAGCTGTACTTCAGTGTCCTTAATCATCCCATGCTTACTTTAGTGTCCTTACTTTGTGAGTGCCTACACCAAGTACCGGTAGTTACCGTGACTGCACCAAGTAGGTACCATTATTGTTACCCAAGAGAAACTGTTTCATTAATGTAGCATTCTCATGTATTGCCAACTCTAGTTGTTTGTGTGTACTCTTTTGAATCTTGTTAAATCCCTGCTCAACTCAATTAACCCTTTACCCCCTAAGAGTGACTTTATAGATTTTACTCTGGCTGAAGCCAGAGGATTATTTTTACTTGCCACAGAGAGACTCTTTGGGCTTAAAGGGTTAAAAAAACTATCTCCCTTAATGAGCCAGCATGCTACTATGAGATTCTACCATTTGCTCTTCTTCTATGTCTCGGGTCAGCTTTTGACAACTCATAAGCTAGCTATACAAGAACTTAGATTATTATCAGTTTGTCATCTTAGCAATGATGCATTTGCTTTTCAGAAATGGTGAAACGTAACACACCAGGTATTGCCATAGGAGGCCTCAGTGGTGGAGAAGAGAAATCATTGTTTTGGAAGACAGTCACCCTCTGTACAGGCCTGCTACCGAGAGATAAACCCAGATATCTTATGGGAGTAGGGTATGAAATCTCTTTTTACTGCAATTCTACTACTATAATTACACATACATTGCAGCTCCCAGTCAGAGTGAGTAATTAAATGTAAGTAAGTTCCGTCTGTAGCTTTCAGAATCTAGATCCAAAAAGTTTTTTCTTAATACTTCTCAAAATTGTGAGACCAGTGTAAATAGCTGAACACAACTTCAAAGCTTATGAAACTTATAAAATGATTGCAGATATGCAGTGGATCTTGTTGTGTGCTGTGCTTTAGGAGTGGATATGTTTGACTGTGTGTATCCCACGAGAACAGCAGTGAGTAGATCATAGTCATTATACAAAGTTTGTTACTGATTTGCATGCCAATTACTCTGGATGTGATATATGTTGTAACTACCCAAACATAATAAAGAATCTTCATTGAAGGACCTGCTGTGAAAACTCCCAGGATCTGTACCTTTAAAATAAGAAAAAGCCTTAAGTTGAATAATGAAGCTTAAAGCTGGCTGATTTTGTTACAGTGTACATGTAACTCCGATTTGTTTTTTCTTTTTAGAGATTTGGAACAGCATTGGTTCCCTGGGGTCAACTTCATTTAAAAAACAAGCAGTACACCAAAGATTTTCAGCCCATAGACAAAGATTGTGGATGTTCAACATGTAGGAAGCACAGTAGAGCATATATAAATTCATTGATCAGCAGAGAAGGTGTAGCTTGTCACCTGTTAACAATTCATAATCTACATTATCAGGTTAGTACAACACTAGGGGTGAATTCCTTTGGTGTGATCAAGATCTGGATTTGTGATCTGAGATCACAGGGATCATGGAGCATCAAAGGAACCAGAAAATCCTTGTCCAAAGTGGATTTGTCGGTTCCATTGATATGGTATGATCTGTGTGATCACGCAAGTACAAATTCAGATCATACCAAAGGAATACACCCTAAAACTTTCACACCTACAGTACACATAGTAATTCTCTTTAATCAGCCAAGTCCACTCCCTTATATGTCTGTTGGGAGAATTTTTGTTTGATTGATTCAATATCCTTGAAATGAACAACCTTCCCCTAAAAACCTTGACAGATGCTTTCACTTACAAACAACATTCAGATTTCTCTGTCAACTTCTGCCATCTGAAACTCCACAAGCATAAACATCATGCTGCAAGAAACAACTTCCAAACACATCAACAATGCTACTACTTACAATATTTGCAAGAAACAATTTACTTTTGAAGAAGTGCAATTATAAATAAGTTAAATTTTAAAAGTGAAAGAGTAACTGAACAAGATATTTACAGCTTTAAGTTTAAGCAAGGCCATTCAACATGGTTATTGATAGAGCCATATAAATAAACCACTTCACCCTTGAAGAACTAGGGGTTTAGGGGGAGCAGGGTTGGTGCAGTGGTGAGAGCACTCGCCTTCCACCAATGTGGCCCTGGTTCGATTCCCGGCCCCGGCGTCATATGTGGGTTGAGTTTGTTGGTTCTCTACTCTGCTCTGAGAGGTTTATCTCCGCTTACTCCAGTTTTCCCCTCTTCACAAAAACCAACATTTGAGTTGATTTGATTTGATTTAATTTGTTCTTTACAGTGTCCCCAATTAGTATAGTAGTGCTTGATACAGTTGACACTCAAATAAAGGTTATTATTATTAT